>KE463875.1:6906-22718 GCA_000387445.2 Pythium aphanidermatum DAOM BR444 | reverse complement strand
TTGAACTTGGCGCCAGTCAACGTCCAGAAGGTAGTGACCGCTTCAGAAATTCTATGGAACATGACGTTTTCGATGTTTGACAAGTCAGGGAGCACTCAATTCGTTGCTGCATCATCGATGACAGGGATCGATGGCATTCACATTTTCAGCAACACTCCGAACAATGTTCCACTTTCAGGCACGTTTACGCTTAGCCTTGGCGGCAAGACGACTCGACCTATACTCCTTGCTGTGCAACCATCGGCTTTAAGGGCTGATATTCAAAGTGCTCTTGTAGCCTTGCAAATCTCAGCGACAAGCGGAATTCAGGTGGATTGCCAATCGGTTGACTTTGGTATCATCGTCGTTTTGAATTTTCTGTTTGGGGTTGGAAATGTGCCAGAAGTTACTGTGGATGCTACGAACCTTGTCGGTTCGAATATTCTAGCTCTCGTATCAACCACTCATGATGGGAATTACGCTCCCTTGGGAGGCTCGTTTTCGCTCTCAACTCGATCGCGCACAACCGCGCCTATTGATGTGATCTCCGCGACGACAGCTGATCTTCAAGCTCAATTTGGGAGCCTCCTATTACCAACAGGAATCGTCTCGGTCGTTGCTGACACATTGCCGAATGGCCGTCGATGGCGTTTGATTTTCGACAGTGTTGTAGATCCGGTTCTACTTGACCAGCTACAGATCGTTCAGCCGACTTCTCTCACAGGGACTGGCGCAAACGCCTTCGTAGAGATCATAGACAGAGGTCAAGCGAGAGATGTTTCGCTTCTTGTCAGCACTAACGGTGGGTACGACTTCTCGTCACCTTTTGCAACGTTCACGTACTACGCACCGCCTATGGTCGTTTCGGTCGACCCATCCAATGGGCCTCTTAGTGGGAAGACCTCAGTTACCATCACACTGTCTGATGCTCTGCCATCGCCTTTCACTCGAGATATTCGCTGTCGATTTGGTCCCTCGGGGAATGTTAGAGCGAGAGCATTGACATCTAGCACATTTGAGTGCGACTCTCCACCGTATCGCAATGAGGACTCTGTTCGCTTATCACTGAGCGTGAACGGCGGAATCGATTTTGATATTACAGGTGGCATATACAGGTATCGAACCGAGTCGTCCAAGGCGTTGATGATTACCCCAAGAAATGGACCAACAACCGGAGGAACATTTGTTGCAGTCAAAGGAGATAGTTTCGACATTTATGCTACATATTTATGCCGTTTTGGCGACCAAACAGTGAAAACTGTGCAAGTGAATGAGACAACAATAGTATGCCGCGCGCCAAGTGTAGTGACCGCGAAGGGTGTAGTCGTGGCCATCTCATCGAACGGAGTCGAGTACTCCACGGCAAATTTGTTGTTTTCATACGAAGTGCCAATCTCTATCGCACGAATATTCCCAGTCTCTGGTGACGTCCAAGGCGGGGGCACGCTTGAATTATACGGCAGCAACTTCCTTAGCAGGAGTGGGAACTTGTTTTGCCGGTTTGGTTATGTTGTTGTGGATGGTGTGGCAATCTCGCAAGCAAACGCGCGATGTACAATACCACAAGTTTCATCATTGAATCCTGTGAAAGTAGCCGTCGAGATTTCCACAAACGGCCAAGACTACTCTTCAAGTGGAAATGTGTTCCAGTACACTGTGGCTCCTGAAGTTTACTCGCTTTACCCTACGCATGGCCCGGTCTCCGGAGGTACTGAGATCGTAGTTAAAGGTGTGAACTTCCGCAACAGCTCCCAGTTACGTTGTCGCTTCGATGACCGCGTCATGACCCCCGCGGTTTATCTGAACTCGACCCACATGACATGTGTGGCCCCAAGTGGCTCTGAAGCAGGCGATGTCTTCGTTGAGGTCTCGAACCACGGAGTTGGAAATATCTCCGCGTATACTTCCAGCAAGCGCATTTTCACATACGACAATTCCATCCTCGTGGAGACTGTCTTCCCGCCCCTCGGTCCAACGCTGGGTAATTTCTCCGTTGTGATAACCGGCGGGTTGTTCCGTCAATTCGATGATATTAGATGCCGCTTCGACCAAACAGTCATAACAGCAATCTGGATCAGCTACAGTGAAATACGGTGCATTGCCCCACCTCACGCTGTAGGAGCCGTGTCTCTAGAAGTGTCAACAAATGATCAGGACTACACAAGCACAGGTTTCCTTTTCATATATTATCCCGAGCAGACGATGGCACGCATTGAACCGCATTTCGGGCCCGCATTCAGTGCTGGAACTGCTGTCGCCGTAGATGGACGAGGTTTTGTGAACTCAACGTTCCTGTCGTGTCGCTTTGGTTACGTTGTCTCCCCTGGCGAGTTTGTTAGTCCAAGTCGAATTCTTTGTCGTGTACCTGCCCTTCCAAAGGCAAGTGGTGGCCTTATAGCAGCTCCTCTGTCTGAATATCGCAATACCTATCCGGATCCAGATATTACTTTGAGGAAGGGAAGTGTTTATCTCTTTCCCGATGCGCACTATTACCCGCAATATTTGACTCGACTCGTGGCCGTTGAAGTCTCCAACAATCAACAGAGTTTACGTTTTCAGGTATCAACTACTTGTACTATCAGGATCCTGAGCTCCGTGCAGTTTATCCTCAACGTGTCTACGACGTTGCTTCATTTTCCATTTTCGCCCACGGCCGGCATTTCATCAACACTACTTCACTTGTGTGTCGTATCGGCTTAGACATGTACAAAGCAACGTTCATTTCTTCCCAGCTGCTACTGTGCACAATCAACAATACTCGAGGGTACGAGGATGGAAAGTTCTCAGCTTCGGTGACCAGACAAGTATCTCACGCTTTTGTTGAAATATCCAACAATGGGAAGGACTTCAGTTCGAGTCATCTCGTGTTCGAGTTCTTAGGAGCATGCCCAACAGGACAGTACTGCCTCGATCACTTGCAAGGCCGTGCACTGGATTGTCCTCGAGGCGCGTTCTGTCCTGGAACAGGTAATCGAAACTTCACTCTCTGTCCGCGTGGCACTTACCAGCCACAGAAGCGGCAGTCGGCGTGTTTGCGGTGTCCAGTTGGCTATCATTGTCCGCATGTCGGGATGCACGTCCCTCGCCTCTGTCCGGCCGGCTTCGTGTGTGATGTGACTGGTATTGAGGAGGTTGACCAGCCGTGTCCAGAAGGCCATTTTTGCCTCGAAGGTACGGCTACTGCTTCCGTAACGTGTTCTCCTCAATCAAAGACGGGACTTTTGTTCTCTTCTGCTGTTGAGACACAATCGCCTTCGACCTTACGGCGTCGCGAGCGGCGTCAATCATCAAGTCTAGTTGGTGTTGGTGCAAGGAAAAGCGGTTGTTGGAACAACGAAACCAGCGATTTCGGACTTCAGCTCAGCAACAGACCTAGTCGTTTCTGGAGTGAGCTCAAGAAGTTACCTCTCAGTCCCGATGCTGTGTTTATGCCTTTGCGTGGGCGGTTTTGCTTGGATGATGCATGCATGCGTCTCGCAGATGCTGATGCGATGCAAGTGGGTGATGAGAACTTCGATTACGCGTCAACCCAGTTCGCCTTGCGGCGCCCCGTTGTGTGTCCTCCTGGCACGTATTGTCACCCTGGCACTGCTGGGAGTGGAGCGTCGATGAAGAATTACTCGATGCCTCAACCTTGTTTCGAGAGTATGTACTGTCCGGAAGGCAGCGCTAGTCCTATGGGTTTCGGAGACTGTCCACCAGGTTTCTATTGTCCATTCGGCACGCGCATACCTTGTCCGGCAGGGACGTACTGTCCACGAAGTGGTCTGGCGTCACCTCTATCATGCCCACCTGGTTTCTTTAACGGTATGGTGGCCCAATCAAAGTGCACCCCTTGTCCGGTGAGCTACATTTGCCCAGGTTTCAACCGCGTGATGCCAGCCCTGTGCCCAGCTGGCTATGTTTGTAGCAAAGAGAGCTTGTCTTCGCCAAACAGCCTGTGCCCCGCTGGCTTTTACTGCCTTCAGGGCACAGGAACCGTTGATCCGTTCCGCAATGACACCCGGTTGCGACCATATCCATGTAAACCCGGGACATACTGTCTAAAGGGTGTCGTCGCCGACGAAGTACGGATAGGTGATTACCGATACGCACAAAACTGCACGGAAGGTTTTTACTGTGAGCTAGGCTCTTCATCTCCGAAAGGCTCTGGATTATGCCCACCGGGTTTTACATGCCCGGCTGGGACTGCTGCCCCAATACCGACGGATGTGGGCAAGTTCGCAGAGCTTGAGGGTACTGTGTCTGCTGCCCAGTGTGCTCCTGGGTTCTATGCACCGACCATTGAGTCGACAGAATGTGTTCCATGTCCTCCTGGAACTAGTTGTGAGAATGATGGCACAGCGATTGCAAGTGTATGCCCTCCAGGGTCATACCGAGGAAGTCTACTTGCCGACGGAGTCTCGTGTCTTGCATGTCCGCAGGGAACTTGGTCAAAGAACTGGGAGTTGCGTGGGGTTGAAGAATGTACACGATGCGCGCCAGGTACCGTCTGCCCGATCGACGGTATCACACATCCTTGCACTAAAGACGACCTTCCGAGTGTGTATGTGCCACTGGCTGAGAATCTCTCCTATTCCGAGTGTCTGGAGAAGGGTTCTGCGTATTTCTACGGTGTGCTCTTGGAGCCGTGGATCGATGAGTTTGGCCGCGGACCACATTTCTTGCCATCACGAGAGATGGGCCGCTGCTACGAGAATCACCAGCCGCTTGGTTCAGTGTTGTATCAACGAATAGCAGATTTCCATGGGCCTTTGTTCGAGCTTGCTACTGGTGTACCGCATCAAGGCTACGGCGATGTTAACCAACTGCCTGTCCCGAACATGTTTCAACGTGGTGCGCTTGTGATTGATTTGCAAGTGTCTCAAATGTACGACGTCGCCCGAAACTGCACCAAGGGATTTTTCCATCTGGATCAGTGGTTCCCTGGCACGTGTGAAGCGGACATCATTTGTGCTGCTCCCGAGTCGAAGCCCGCCACATCTGCCACTGCTGCCCTTGTTGAGATTGTTTCACAAGCGCAGCCATGCCCAGAAGGCTACGTTTGTGATATCGAAACAACGGCCCAAACTGCGACTGCCCATGTGTGTCCTGGTGGTTATGTTTGTCCTCCAGGCACAACTCCTGATTTAAGTATTGAAGCACCTCAGGGTCAGCTGAAAGAGCTTTGTCCGGCCTCCTCCTATTGCCTTGAAGGAACAGCTGAGTCCCAGAAGACGCGAAATGTATGCCCAGCTGGATACTTTTGCCCCACCGGAACTATGAACCCATACGTCGGAGCATCAGCGAATGATGGCCTACGGCGACGACTAAGTGCGCAGGAGGCCAACCCCTTCTACGACATGAACTACACAAAATACATCGGTGAAGGCGATATCCGAGTTGTATCCGCACATGACATGCGCTGCTTCAACGGCATTGACGATGACTTGGAAACCATCTTTAACCTAAGATCGCGAGAGAATCAGTTGGTTGTGGTGAACCGTGCCATCGAGAATGATCTCAAGTGTGCTAGAGATCACAGGTGGCGTATGGTCGACCTCGCCATCCGACGCAATGAGTGCGATTGCATCAAGCAAGCCAAGATTGTACGTCGCGTTTACCAGTTGTGGAAGTGTACAGTCGCCCCTTCTCAACGCAAACCTGTTTTGTACGACTTCAATCTATTTGGTTGGAGCCCTGCCGTCAACTCAGCGAAGCAGTGCCTATTCAGAACGGGAAGTGCATTGATTGATGTCGCTCAAGAAATTGCCCGTGGCGGTCTCAGCTTCCAGACGACTTGGACAACTACTGCCGCGTTCAAGAGTTATACTGATTTGAAGAAAGTGGTTGAGCAAGAATACGGGAGCCAGCTCAACGAAATTCCATCATCGAGATTGGCCGTCGATCCATTTACGTTTGATCTCAACCACGCTGTTCAGCTGATTGAGTCATTCGGGGATGAAACACCTTCGTTTGTGGGGTTCACAGATGCCAATGATGAGCACCTCATTCGACTCGATTCATGTGGGTGCGCTAATTTGTTCAAATGTCCAAATGGTACCATGAGTGCAGCCGGGTCTGATGAAATTTACCACTGCGTGAAGACGAGCTCGGAGATACTGCAACGGGTAACACCGATACCGCTTGACCACCCACGACTCAAAAATGGGTCCGATTATGCTGATCTTTCTGGAACTGGTTCTGGAGTGGGCACCATCGTGCTAGAACCGTTGGAAGTTGCTGTGGTTACTATCAACACTACTGCTATCTCGCGCAACATGACATATAAAGACCACTACCAAATTTCTGTATATGCGGATTGCAAGCCGTGCCCACCACGGTATAGTTGCAACTTAAGGACGATTCCACCAACGTGCACCTACCCAGATGGGGACACAACTCTTGGTGACAAGCTAAATGGCAAGTGTGTAGAACAAAAAGGGGATACGAAGTTATGTGACGCTATGCCTTTTTATTGTGATCGCCGCTCAGTTGAAAGTCTAAACGCTGACAACTCAAACACATCAGCATCTTATCCTGGATGCTGTTCGTGCGAACGCCAAGAAATGCCATTTTTCTTTGAAGACGGGGCAGTAGACCTCGGTTTTCCAGACAACAAACATGGTTATCTTCAGTTCAGCATTTCTGCCCTGAAACGTACGGAAGTCACAATTGTCATCGAGCTGTTGCATGGTCTATATGTACGCGACTTTGGAGAAGGCTTCACCCAAGATAGATTCGATCTAACAATTTTCACGCCATCGCGAGCCGATTACTCACCTCTCACCCCATCGATGAACTCTTTCTTTGCCTTTATTGAGAAAGGCATTTATGACGGCTTGATGTTACCCCTCAACCTTCCCGAGACAAATCAGCGTATCCATGGAACGATGACCTTCGAAAGCAAGGTCGAGGAGAAGCTACTAATCGACCGAATCTCAGATATCATGGTTGGCGATCCGCAACTTCCGTCAAAACGTGGGTTTATTCGGAACACTCAGCAAAATATCGCTGGCCAACTCGTTGCATCCGCTTCTAACACAGCAGAAACAGACCCGAACGTTGTCCTGCGCTCGTCGGACGATTACTTTGACCTATATCAAGTTGTTGATCCCTTAAGCTCAGTCCAAAGGTCTGATACATGGTGGGGTCAAAAGTTGAAAGGGACTGAGTTCATCTCGCTGCCTTATCTACCATTCTTTTCATCTTGTCGCGGATATGATTCTCATATGTCGATTGCAAAGCTTGTTGAGTCACACCCTGATTGTGAGTATATCACTTACGAAGAGACTGTTGAAGTGAATCAGTACCCTTGGAAGAAAAAACTTAAGCCAAACGCCGATAAGTGTATCATCCAGTACACAACTCCTGTGGTGCAAAAGGACGGATCGAAGACTGTGTTTGAAACACATGAGAGAGGTATTTCTCTCGAGTGTAAGTACGAAGAGAATTTAGAAGGAGGAGCTGAGAAGCCTCGCTGGTATGAAGCGAAGAAGGGAACCACTCTATTCTATTTAACAAAAGACCCAGCATCACCCAATGAGTTTGTCGCCCAAGGCGATGATGAACGAGGGTGGGGACGCTCCAAAACATTTGAGTCCTACCTTGGTTCCGATAATCTGATAGCAGTCAAAGGTAAGGTGTGCGATTTTTAACAACTCAAATCCGTGCTAACTGTAGTCGCTATGATCAGTTGGAGATAGCGCAGGACTCGAACTTGCAGTCCCTCAGCAGGTTTACTTAAACTTGAGCTATTATCAGATGGATCAAGGACGCAAGCGACTTGTGATCGCAGAGGTCAACTTCGGGCGCCTCTGCACAGTATCACGTTCGACAGACATTATTGCCAAAATGGCGAAAAAGGGAATTTCTACCTGCGCGATCAATCGGGCGACACAAAAAATTGCCTCAACCACATACGAGTTGCAGGTTTCGTGGATACCGCTTGATTGGTTTGAGCTGATGAATCTTTTTCAGTTTACAGTTGATGTCTACTTGGGATTCTTCACACTAGTAGGTTTCTTAAGCGTCATTCTTGGAGTAAGTAGCACTGCTATATGCCAAACAGTAAGGATGGCATGCTGATCTGTTCACAAATGCGTTTATCATAGATGATTATCTACATTATCAACCGTCTTTTCACGAAAATGAAAAAGCCGCCAAAGTTCCGGATGAAGATTCTGCTGAAGAACGTTGCAGCGCCACCGTGCATTGGAATATCATTGGCATTTCTTCCTATGGCAGTCATGTGCCTATTCATCTACTCGTGGTGGTATCTATTTGCTTCTTCGACTCCTCTGACCGACCCAAACACTGTCTCTTTTGAAGGTGTCGCTGGAGACTGGTTGGATCAGATTTCTTTGAACATTGAACGAGTTACTAAGTACAAGAAAGGACGCATCGGGGTTAGTCTTGTTGTTGCGGGAACGTATATGATGATGCTTGGAGCGAAGTTGATGATTCCAGACGCAATGGATCAACAGTTTGAAGATAATGCCTACAAAGAGATGGCTGCTGCACCAAAAGATCCGTTTGAAGTTGAACTCGATGATGAGAGCAAGGAAGGTGCGGAAGAAAATGAGTTCTGGGATCCTCGGAAATGGAAAAGGTCCAACTTGATGTTGACAACTGTTTGTTTCATGGCTGTTCTCCTTGTGATTTGGGAGTTTTCTTACTCATCCATGTTTACGGCGAACATCTACGCTTTTCTGTTTCTATTCAAAGTTCTTCGCAATGTTGTCGAAATTGCGATTGAGACAGTGCTTCACGAGAAAATGCTGGTAATACCGTTCGTTGTCGTCTTGTCGGCGACAGAAAGCATGATCGCGATGGGTTCCGCGGATTTTATTGGCTTTACCTTCTTCTATTTCGTAAACCTCAGTTTTGTGATCATGGAACGACTTTACTTGGCACCCCTACTACGCCATTTGTGGGGTATGTACCCCAAGTGGCGATTGATGATCCAACGTAAAGTTCGCAAACGTCGACGACGAACACGTGAGCAAAAGGCTCAAGAAGAAGCCGAGTGGCGAAGAGTCTGTGAGAGAATTGATAACCAGGTTGCTGGGGTTGAATCGGTACTCGAAGGGGTTGCAGGCTACAGTGTCGTTTTCACAGAACTCATCCTCGCTCCCATTGTGTTGCTGTTTCAAGTCGTATTCAGTGCAGATACGAAGATGTCCGAGCTGTACGGGGTCAAGCAAACCGACTTACTTTACTATTCACTTTTTTCCCTCTTTATTATTCCGAGCAATCTTGTCATGGGTGTTTTTCAGCTTAATACAATTGAGCTCGTCCACGGGTGGAAAATATACGAGTACATCTCTTACCAGAAGCATCGATTCGCGACGCGAGATCACCGATGGCAGCTGCAGCAAACTACGCGGGATGAGAGTATCCACCCTGCGTTTCAGGCTGTTGACATGATGTGTTTCAGCTCACAGTTTTATTTTGTCATTTCACTGTACGCTTTCGGTATTCTCCTCACAATGTTCGGCACGACGATATTTCTTCGCTACGGTTATTCCTTATTTGGTGATGTCCTCACGTTGGTCATTGCAATTATCATCACGTGCTTTGCTCGATGTCTCGAGTTAGCTTGCATCCGCCTGGGAGATCGATTTGGTATTTGGAAGCAGACGAAGTTGGATGGAACACTGGACGAAGAACTGGCAGCGAAGCTCGCACTCGGAGCAGGACGACAAAAAGACCTGGAGCGGGAGCGACTGGAGCTCCAAGCGCTCAACTCAGAGCGCTTCCGTCATCGTTTCATGGAACGAAATCGACCATGGGTTCTACAGCATCTAGTTGAACTTTTCACTCCACGAACTTTGAATGCAATTGGGAACGATGGGCGTCCAAACTCCGAGTATGTTCGTGACATCTATCACGAGCTGATGAACATGGGTGAAGGCAGGCGGCTGCAGGGTGATCGCTCAGATATATCGTCAGATTCGGAAGACGAACTAGAAAAAATGCGGCGAAACTGGTCGAACGTACCTGTTGAAGGCGCTTCTAAAGATCTCGCCCTCTACTGGCTTGCGCGCGCTCGAAAGCGTCGAACCTTCTCCAAGTTGATTGCGGGTATCATCGCAAATAACAAGCAGTCGGCGTGTGACGTGTGTCAAAAGAGTGAAGACGGTGGCTACACGATGCATGTGGACTTGGCAGCTCCTGATGGAAATGCCCAGGACCACACGGCTATCGACCGGCTCATCTACGGGTTTGAGGCTGAATACGGTGAAGTTGAGATGGACCCTGACCTGTGGAAAGCGTACTTCCGCAAGCATGCGAAGTACATAACGCTCTGTAATGTTTGTTTATCTGCTCTAGAGCAAAAGCGATTGGCCCGTATCGTCAAACAGCCCGTCGCCCAGCGTGGGAAGTTCAGAGGTGACGAGTTTTCCTCCGATGAGGATGACGATGTACAATTTGAACCTGTCGTCGTGGCTCGTCAATCGATTGAAGGTCGGGTACTGAGTAAGTGGTTATTAGCGGCTCGAAAACGACTGGGTGGTGTCTTCCCGAGAGAGCACGCCCGTCAAGAAATGGAGGCGTATGCAAAGAAAATGCGCGCGAAGAAGGCGCGAAAGGGAAAACAGGTTCACGTAGATTCAGACGAAGAGGATCCATCTATCCATTGGAAACTACAGCTGAACGAAGCCTCCCGTGCCATTGCACTGAGATGGATCTGGCAGGCCCGAGATACGCGCTACTCGCTCTTCCGAGAAATAGCCTCCCAGATGCGAGAGAAACTGGGAGGAATGTGCGACAAAATACAGGAGGTCGACGACTGGTTCTTCGGAAAGGATCTGCGTTTGGAAGGCGTCGGTTTGATGGAAGAAGCTCAAGAGCTCCACGAAGAGCAGACGAAGTACGACGAGGATATGAAGCAGAAGATAGCTCAGGTGCAGAGAGATATTGATGCGTTCGAGAAAGAAAAACGAGACGCAACTGCTGTGGAAGTTCAAGCGTTTGACGCAATCATGCAAAAAGAAAAAGCGGACGCAGTGAAACGTATTGATGCTCGGGAATTGGAGTTGTTAGAGCTCAGGAAAAAGAAAGAGGCCGAGTTTGCGGAAATGCAAAAGCAAGCCCGTGACGAGGGCAGTTTGACCCCGACGCTTGTAAACGAGCACCGTTCGTATCTTGCTCAGATGGAGGATGAGCGGACCACCGAAATCGACAAGCTGAAGAAAGTTGCGGAGGAGAAGGAAAAGCAAAAGCGTGATGCATTTGACCGTAAGCTATCATTGGTGGAAAGTGCAATTCAGAATCGGAAGGCACTTGCTCAACATCGCATCCTCAGCATCCGAAAAGAAGCGATGAACATATTGCGAATCCGAGAGAAGAACTGGCAAGTGCGAGCTAACGCCTGGATGGACAAGGCTGGCCGAAAGATTAGTGTGAAGGAACAGGAAGATCTTGAAGCGAAACAGAATGAGAAGAAGCGCCGGAAGCGCGTGTTGTTAGCCACGTAGGATACTATCCTGGTATTGAAAACGAAGCTATAATGAGTAGCAGCCCTACGCCTTGCTTTTTGGGAGTCTGGTGGGAGTTCTTGGTAACCAGATTTTAACTGAGAAGTCCGCGGACGCAGACGCGAGAATTGGCTCGGTTGGGTGGAAGTCCACGCAGTAGACCCGATCACTGTGGGCATCAATTTTCTGTACAAGGTATGGGGACGGTCGTGCATTTGGACGCTTGAGACTGACATCATGCAGGTAGATTTTGTTGTCCGCACTACCGGTTGCAAGCAAGAGCGTTTCTTGAGTTGCATCATTGCGGTCTGAGTCCTGAAAGTCTTCTCCGTCACCATCAGTAAGCTTTCGCTGTGTTTGACGGGTAGTTGGGAGCATAAGCTTGTACTTGTAGCCATCCCCCCGGAAGAACGAGCTTTTGATAGGCCAGTTCTTGTTTTTATGACCAGTAACAGAGAACGAAAGCTGCATCTGGTCGTGACCAACCGAGCTACTGATAAGCTTCGATCGACGATCGTACACTCGAAGGATGTTGTCGTAGCTGTTAGCAGCGAGAAACCTTCCATCTTCATCACCGCTTCGACCATCAACGGGGGGAGAGACGTGGATGTGAGAAATCGCGTGGTGTCCTTGGTCATTCTCTTTCGTGATGTCCTCAATGCAGCCGTCCATACGGACATCCCACGTCTTGATCATACCCTTACTGTCACCTGTGATGACGTATTGCCCATCAGGAGACACATAGAGTGAGTTGACCATTGCGTTGTTCTGCCACATCTTGCAGACGTCACTTCGCCCATCAACCATGTGAATGCAGCTTTTGCTTGTGCCGAGGAAGTACTGGTTGTTATCTGTCACAATTGCTTAGTACGGCATGTAATGATAATGTTCGCGTTCTCCTCACCAGCCATATTGAAAGAGACACATTGAACGAGGCCTGGGACCTCGGAACTGTTAAGGAGCTGGCTCTTTTCAACGTCCCAGAGCTTGACGGTGTGGTCGTAGGATGCAGAAACGAGGTTGGAGCTGTCATTCGACCAACTATCTCACAGTCGTCAGATAGAGCAACTCACTGCAAATCAACGCTGCAACTCGTACCTGACGTCTATCACGAGCTGGCTGTGCTGAGCCAGCGAGGCGAGCTGCTGCTGGTTGAACTTGGTCGTGACATCCCACAGGAGCACCTTAGTGTCCAATGCACCAGAGGCGAGAAGGCGTCCGCACGGCGAAAACTTGGCTGTGTAGACGGCCCCCGTGTGTGCACGAAGTTCTGACTTCTGGAAAAGGACTCGGCCGTCGTCGCCGTCGTACTCGTCCGCCTTGACGCCGTGGAGACTGTTCGTATGGAACTCGCCGCTGTCCTCCCCCGGTGACTTGGTAGTGCGGAGTAGCTCATTGACTTGGAAGGGCTCAAGAGCCGAGGGCCGACTGCCCTGTGCGTTCTGTACAGAGTCAAGTCTACAGCGCCGTCAGTGCGTCTTAAGCGGCGGCTGCCTGCGCGGCCTCGTACTTGAGCGTGAGCTCGAAAACCGAGCGCTTGAGATCGCGGTTCTCCGTCTCCAGCTTCTCCACCGAGTGTTTGAGCAGCTTGTTCTCCTTCAGCACCGCCTGTGTCACCTGTGGCTCAGCCGTCTCCTCGTCTGCATGGCCATCTACGCGTTGCGCACCTCATACTGAGCACGAAGATGCGCCTCCGACGCCATCGTCTCCGCTTGGGCAACTGCCGTAACAGGTAGCAGTTAACCACGTTAACTTTGATTGTACTGTATATGTCGTATTATGTACGAATGCGTCGTGCGGTACTGCATCCCGTGTTGCGTCATGTGCCGACGAACAATCCTCTGCGTTCTTTGGCTGGCATTATCCAAGCGACGATGGCCAAGACCCAAGTGAACGTCGCCGTGCTGGCGCTCCAGGGCGCCTTCCAGGAGCACATCGACATGCTCAACAAGCTCACGCTCGAGAGCGCCAACGGACAGGTGCTCAGCGTGCATGCGTATGCCGTGCGTCTGCCCAAGGAGCTCGCGGCCGCCGACGCCATCGTGCTTCCAGGTGGTGAGTCCACGACGATCGGCAAGGTCGCGACAGAATGGGGACTGGTATGAAGATGTAGGCTTCAGTCACTCTCTACAGAACAGCTCACTATAATCCTGTCACCTTCAGCTGGAGCCTCTACGCGAGTGGGTCTCTCAGAAGCGTCCCATTTGGGGGACGTGCGCAGGCATGATCATGCTCGCGCAGTCCGCCAAGCACGCCAAGGAGGTCTGTAGAGTGCGCGCAATTCCCCGGCTGTGTGTCGTGACTCATGAATGCGTATAGGGAGGTCAAATCCTCGTGGGAGGCATGGACGTGCAGGTGTCGCGCAACTTTTTCGGCTCGCAAGTGCGCAGCTTCGAGATGGCTGTCGAAGGCCCGCCGGGTTTTAACAGCGAGCCGTACAACGCTGTGTTCATCCGTGCACCAGCCATCATCTCCGTGGGCGAGTCGATCGAAGTACTGTCAAAGCTCGAAGGCGCCCAGCCGGCGGACGGCTCGGACCCGACCGACGTCATCATCGCTGCTCGCAAGGTGAGTCCGTCCACTGGAGACAACAGAATGATGGTGGCTGACCAGCGCTCTTACTTTGTATAGGAGAACATCCTCGTGACGGCTTTCCACCCGGAACTGACGGAAGACAACCGCTGGCACCGCTACTTCATGGAGAGTATCGTGCTTCCACGTGTGCAATTTTAGGCAGCAATCAAAGAGCACGGGGGAACAAACTCCATCCAAATAGATTCTGATGTTCATACTAACCCAGCTTGTCGTCACTACTTCAGCAACGCGTGGCATGCATGTCGAAGGCATAGGGGGCACTGGCGCCTCGAGGATCTGCTCGTGATGCATCCATGACTAATCTCTAGTGAAACTGGAGCAGTGCCAGCGTGTCTAAGCCTGCACAGCATCCAACGCTAGACTGGCAAAGTACTTGACGTCGGCGTCCGTGTCGTTCACGAGCTCTGTAAGGCACGGCCTACAAGCACGGCATGTCATGTGAGATGGGCTGATCAGTCATCCGACTGTGGTGGGTACCAACCTGACTTGGCTGGAGACGATCGTGCTCTCCGCGTATTTACATAACTGCTCGAGCGTGATGGATGCGACGAACTTGACGTTTGGGATCTTGTCACGAGCACCGCGAATAGCGAGGGCAATCAAGGCGCTCATCAGCTCGGGGGACGCTTTGTCAGATGCGAGCTGCTTCAGTCCGTGTAGCACATTCACACGCTCCTGGTAGATGATCGACTTGTCGAATATTTGCGTAAGTGCTGGGATGATGTTCTGGAGAATGTAGTCGCTTCCGACGCTTGCGAGCAGCTCTGGCAGAATCTTGGTCGCGCTAAGACGGACTTCGCCAACCATGTCCTTGAAAGCGCTAATGTAAATTTCAAGGAGATGTTCTTGGAAGTACTGGTTACCCAGGCTTCCTGCAATGGCCGGAATCGACAAAATGACGGCCTCACGCACTCGCCACTGGAGGTCGCGGGCGAGGTCAGCGATCGCAGGGAGCAGGACGCTCTCGAACGACGACATCCATTGTGCGAGAAGATTCAAACGCTTCAAGATGTTCAGTCGGACATCGACGACTTCATCACGAAGGAAGAGAAGCAAGAGAGGGGCAAGCGTGTTCTTAGACGCCACCTCGCCCAGACGAGGAGCCAGCTCCATGCAAGCAATCGAGACCGCAGCTGCGCAGACAGACAGGAATCAGTACGTGATTCGTGAGACGAACGTTCTATATATCCTACTTCGGACGTTCGGTGCAGTATCTTGGGACAGAGTCGAGAGAAGGGGGAGAATGTCATTGGAGAACAAGTCGCTCTTCACGATGGTAACATATCCAGCGATGTTCTTCGCAGACGCAGCGCGGACTTCAGCTTCGCTATCCTAATGATCACAAACACATCAAGTGAGTGGATCAGCAGCACATGTCAGCACCAACCGCCTCTACCTGAAGAAGATTCGCAAAGCAGCCAACGAGCTCCGACTCAGTGATCTGGGTTCCCATGGCTTCCGAAAGCTGCATCAGATACTCATTCACGTAAACGAATGCGTAATGTCAGTTTCGAAGACAGCCGGTCGCATACCGGGTAGAAATCCTTCGCAATGCTGAAGCGGACACGCCACGAGCGGTCTTCCACCGACGAACGCACAATCGGTAGCACGTTCTGGATATTTTCATCCGGGGAGAGCAGCTTCGCGATGGCCGCCGAGTTCTCAATCGCAAGCAGTCGAACACTGTCTTGGTCGTCACCGGTCAAAGCCTTGAAGAGTGGCAGTACGAGGGTTGACAGATGCTCCTTCTCCACAGTCGCCGCGAATTTCACGATA
>KE463874.1:82289-135371 GCA_000387445.2 Pythium aphanidermatum DAOM BR444 | reverse complement strand
GTTCACCACGTACTTCATCGTGCCTCCCTTCGACGTGGCCTTGTGGTTATACACCTGAGAGATGAGGGCAAGAGCCAACACAGCTGCAAACGCGCGCACGGACGTCACAAACTGAGGAGCACTTTCTCGATCGTGATCCAGCCGGAAGACTTTCTCCATCTCGTCGGCAGTGCCGGCGACATCTTTCATATCCAGTTGGTTGGGGTTGACGATATTGATCATCGCAGCACCAGTGAACGTGCCTCTCCGCATTCGAAACTTGGGCTGAAAGCGTAGCGTTGTCTTGCTGATCTCCACTGCGTTCATGTATCCAATGTAGTCGTCACTGCGGTGATGCAACGCTGGGTTGTGCAGCAACTGCGATCGAATCGACTCCTCGACCGCTGCCTCCATTACATTCGCCAAGTCCGTTTGCTCCTGCCGTGGCGTGGCCCGTTTTCCTTCAAGCCAATGTAGCTTCACAGACCCCTTGCCTTTCAGGTTCATCATGCCTCTTTCTACCATCTGATAGCACCCGGAACGAGCGAGCAGTTGTCGCGTGCGTTCGCTAATCTGAATCTTCCCAGGAAGACTGGATGAACAGATGCGCGACGACGTGTTCACGGTGTCACCAAAGAGATGATAGCTGTATGTTTTGCTTCCTACGACCCCAGCGACCACGGGTCCCGAGTGGATGCCGATCTGCAATTGGATTTCGACGCCGTTGAAGCTCCACTCTTCCGTCTCCCGAACGCGCATCATCGTTAGTGCCATATCCGCAATCTTCTCGCAATGGTACGGATCACGATACGGCACACCGGCTGCGCACATATACGTCTCGGCGATGGCCTCGACCTTGTAGACCCCTCTCGCGTCTGTGGCCTTGTCAAAGCAGAACACGATGCGGTTGATGAGTTTCACCAGATCGATGGCGCTCGCGTGCTTGGCCAAAGCCTGGAAGTTGCTCACATAGCAAAACAGGATCGACACTTCCTCGTAGTACTCGGCCAACTCGTCGGTGCGCTTTTGCTTGAGGTTTTCCTTGATGTGCACAGGCAGCATCGTCTCGAGCAGATCGTCTCGCCGTTTTCGCTCTTCGGCGACACTGAGACGCTCCACAAACTCAAGTCGCACGTGGCGCTCGCTGTAATACGACGACAGCATGCAGAAGCACAGCATCGCGAGACTCACAGTCGACTCGAGCTGGTGGAAGAATGCACACTCCTTGCAGAACACGATCACGAAAAATGCCTTGATGATCACGTGACAGACGATGCACAATGTCGCTGTCGTGAAGCGCATGCCACTGGCGTTGAACACAAGCAAAGAGTAGACCAAGAGCATCATGCGCACACTCTTCTGGGTGCAGAACATGGTGTTTTGAGCAAACAGGAGCGTCTCATCGTCGCTCCAGACACCCACGAGAAAGAAGAGTCGAGGCAGTAAAAGGAAGAGGCCGTGGAGAAAGTAGTGGAAGAAGACGAGTTGGTCAAAGTACCTGGGGAACCAGGAGAAGTAGGAGGCGACGAAGAAGCTGAGGGCGAGCAACACAAGCGCGACTCGGGAGGCGAAGAGACTGCCTGCAGTCGCCAGAGGATGTGTGATGTATTGGCCCAGCAGCATCCCGCAGTTGAGGAAGATGACGATCTGGTTGGCTACACGCACTTTGTTCATGACGTACACGTTGTAGTGCTTACAGAAGATGTCGTCGAGGTTGGCGTCGCGGAACCGCAGCGGGAAGATCTGCATGTCAGCGCGTTTGCGATGGCCGCGGCGTCCGGATCCAGCGCCCGCCGATGCATTCCCAGTGATCTCCGATTCGCTCGACAGGGCCGAAGGATGTACTTTCGGGGACATGCCGTACACTGGTGCATGAGCGGTGGTGCGTCGCGGGTTCGATAGCTGCGCGGCCGCTTGCGTAATGAGTGTGCTGGTTGGGAGGATCTCGTGGGCTGGGAAGAGGAAACTGCGGTGGTGGATGCTGCTCTTGCGGTCCGAGTTCGTGCTGCCGGAAGAGGACGTCGAGCGCGTCCGAGGAGACAACGGGTGCAAGAGACCGAGCATACTGGCGCCGCGTGGGTCGAACTCAGCGGCGGACGCTGGCGGTCCATCAGTAGTAAGCGAGACCACAGGTGTGGCGGCTCGCGTCTCAGCATTGAGAGCCGCATCGCCCATGGCGATGGACCCAATGCTGTCGTGAAGCGTTGGCGTCAAGTTAGAAGCGTGTCGCAATGGTAACAGTATGGAACGCCGCCGTTTATAGCCACGCCCAAAATCGGCATGATTAGCTAGTTGTGACCACACAGCGTACAGAGGAATGCAAGTAACCAACGCAGCAGTGCCCACGACTCTTCTCATGAAGATGAAGACGAGTAAGGCAAGAAGCGACAGTCGCGTGACGATTGCCTGTGTGAACCTAAAGAAGCCGTTCTATCGGATGCTATCGGGTGTCATGCTTGCGACTGAGTTGAGGGCTTGGTGGTCAAGCGAGTCGAGTGATGATGAGCACAGTGACGTCGATGACGAAGACATGTTGGATGATGGCGCTGGGTCGTAGGCTGGGCTTTGACGGACCTCCGCGACTTCAGACTTGGTGACAATCGCACTCCGATACCCCTGAATGTAGTTGGGCAGTTGCTGTTCAGGCCTTCGCACCCCTCGTGGCGGTCGAGACGGGAGAGGCCGAGCCAGTGGGTCTGTGCGACGCTGACGCTCCTCGATTTGCTCGATCCACGTCGCCTGGCGGGCACGTTGGAAGCTGTAGGTTGTAGGCCGTGGCTTCTCAGATGTAGTCTTCCACTCTCCTTCACTGTCCATAGGTCGACAGTCTGGAGTGCCACCCCATTGCTTTAGCCGGTCAGATGGAAGCACGATACCCTAACAGCGTAGTGAATCAAATTGAGCTCAAGAGCGAGGAAGATGAGCTCTCTGCTCTCACCGTTGACTTGGGTGGCTCCGCCTGGGGCGGATGATGATGCACTTGGCGGCACTTCTCGATGTTAAGGTTGTACGATCCGGGCCCAACAGACTCGGGTGTTGGTGCTTTCTGATGACGCAGCACTTGCATCAGCCTTCCATATCAAATGCGAAGGGAATCTACGAGGCCTCCTTACTTGTGTGAAGCGCGTGCTTGTGCTGCAGAGGCTCGTGCCACGAAGTGATCCTACGTACCAAGAGCATGAGTCGACGTTGCCTTGGGCAGTAGAATCCACTTACGATGTACTTCGTAACCAAGTGAGTTGCGGTTGGTACTATAGAGACGATCTGCGCTCAGTGCCTGGTTCTTGAAGGCAGATCCTGGGCATGTGGCCGTCTTGACTGAGCGGGTGTCAAGGTGGGGGCCGTTCGTCAACCACATGCGCTTGGACTCACGGGCAGTCGCTCGTCGGTCTGGGTCGCCGCCCTCGCCTCGGAGTCGAGGGTTCACGGAGGGATCATGGAAGAACGTGTCTCGGAATGGCGAGTACGAAGCCCGCTCCACCCCAACACGAACGATGGGTGCCGTTGAAGACGGAGACAGCGACGTGGCCAAGCGAGACGCCGTCGCGCGAGGAGCAGACGACTGTGCGTCACCCACGGGGGAGATGATCATGGTGAGGGGCAATGGACACCTGGTAAGATCACCCATTTCAAGAGGGTTTCCCGCCAAAGATAGTGAAAGAACACCTCAGGAGAGTGACTGAGCCACTTCAACCAGGAGCATGGGAACATGGAGACACCATGTCACGGGCTCGATGAGAAGGAGGAAGGGGAGCACGCGAGGGAGTGTAGGGGTGAAGTATTTATAAGTAAATATCGCCAAAGGGATAGAGAAAAAATTGGGCTGCTGCTAATGCTGAACGACAGCCTCATCTGACGATAGTTTACTGGAGCGGGGGGAAGAGCTGAGATGTGGGTTCATACCGTTGCCACTTGCGTGGTGTATTGTACTGGAATATATACGAAACCAAAGCAGAAGAGGGCGCCGATCAGGTCTTCGTCTACATCATCTCGTCCATCTCCTCGTCCTCGTCGAACTCGCCCTCCTCTTCTGCCGTAGCATCCTGGTACTGCTGGTACTCCGACACGAGATCGTTCATGTTCGACTCGGCTTCAGTGAACTCCATCTCGTCCATACCCTCACCAGTGTACCAGTGCAAGAAGGCCTTACGACGGAACATGGCCGTGAACTGCTCGCTGACACGCTTGAACATCTCCTGGATGGCAGTCGAGTTACCGATGAACGTGGCGCTCATCTTGAGACCCTTTGGTGGGATGTCACAAACGCTGGCCTTGATGTTGTTCGGGATCCACTCAACGAAGTACGACGAGTTCTTGTTCTGAACGTTGAGCATCTGCTCGTCGACCTCCTTGGTGCTCATACGACCACGGAACATACAAGCGGCGGTCAGGTAACGACCGTGACGAGGATCAGCGGCACACATCATGTTCTTGGCGTCGAACTGCTGCTGGGTCAGCTCTGGCACCGTAAGGGCACGGTACTGCTGCGAGCCGCGCGAGGTGAGCGGAGCGAAACCGACCATGAAGAAGTGGAGACGTGGGAACGGGATAAGGTTGACGGCAAGCTTACGAAGATCCGAGTTCAGCTGACCTGGGAAACGCAGACTGGTCGTGATACCCGACATGGCAGCACACACAAGGTGGTTCAGATCACCGTAGGTTGGCGTCGTGAGCTTCAGGGTACGGAAACAGATATCGTAAAGGGCTTCGTTGTCAAGACACATCACCTCATCGGCGTTCTCGACAAGCTGGTGGACCGAAAGCGTGGCGTTGTATGGCTCAACGACGGTATCCGAGACCTTTGGCGATGGGCACACCGAGTACGTGCACATGATACGGTCTGGGTACTCTTCACGAATCTTCGAGATGAGGAGGGTACCCATACCAGAACCGGTACCACCACCAAGCGAGTGGGTGATCTGGAAACCCTGAAGGCAGTCACAGCTCTCAGCCTCCTTGCGGACGACGTCAAGCACCGAGTCGATGAGCTCAGCACCCTCCGTGTAGTGACCCTTGGCCCAGTTGTTACCGGCACCAGTCTGGCCGAACACGAAGTTGTCCGGACGGAAAAGCTGGCCGTATGGACCAGCGCGGACCGAGTCCATGGTACCAGGCTCCAAGTCCATCAGAATGGCACGAGGCACATAGCGACCACCCGTGGCTTCGTTGTAGTACACGTTGATGCGCTCGAGCTGAAGGTCCGAGTCACCGTGGTACGAACCGGTCGGGTCCACGCCGTGCTCATCGGAGATCACCTCCCAGAACTTGGCACCGATCTGGTTACCACACTGACCACCCTGAATGTGAACGAGCTCACGCATTTTGTCTGCACAATGGCACAGTCAGTCGTCATGATCCAATGGTTTCCGTTGCGCCTGGCGCGTCCGGAAGGGGCGGTAGCAAAAGATCGCGTAGCCATCCGCGGCTCCCCCCACTACCTCAGGCAGGGGGGGAGCGGGACCCCACTACGTCCCCATGCCGTGGCTGCTCCCTCGTCCGTCGGCGCCATCTTCATCCATCGCCACTCACCTTAGTACCGGGGTGTTCTTCGCACAGGCGATTCCTGTCTGGCTGGTGCGGGCTTTGCCTCGAGTGGGGACTTTTGCCGAATGAAACTTTCACCGGCGTTTTGTTTCTTTCCGGGCTTTTTGGGAGGCGCGCGCGTGGGATCGTTTCTCTCCCGGTTGTTATTTTTGAATTCCCCCCCCCCTCTCCGGCCTGTCTTGATGCAAGTAATTTATTTTTAGCTGCTTGCCCGACTGCCACTTGGCAGGGAAGTGCACGGTAAGCTAAAAAGGGGTTAGAGAGCAGCCAGCCAGCTGATGAAGGGGGGAGATGCTGCCAAGTCGGATGCACGATTTGAAACCACTGGAGCCTCTGATTGGCTAATTCAAAATTGGTGGATGTCATGACTTTGCACAATACTATTTCTCATAGAGATAGATGGGGGAGAAAAAACGTTTGGAGTCAGAGTGTTGATCGCTCTCTCCCCCTTTCCAAGACTCGTCAAGATGGCATGTTTCTCAAAAGGCTATTTTTGAGCAACGGAAAATTACGATCCGTAATTTACTCCCCCAACCTGTGGTCCCGCGCTGCCGTTTCCGACCGTTTGAACGCAGAGTGTGGGGTTTTTCGTCCCTGTCTCTCTAGGTTTTTCTCTCGGCGGGAGTTTTGGGCAACGGTTTCCGTTTCAAAAAGCGCGGGTAACGGACGTGTAACGACAAAAACTGGGCAGTGACCAAAATAGCGCAGCCATGTTGATGCCATGAAGAGGCGTCGCGGTGACTGGCATGTGATGAGGGCGGCGCTTCAATGCGCATGGCGGAGCGCCGCAGCGCTCACTCTGGTGTGGGATGTGTCCCCAGAGCCGCAAGGTCACGTACGTAGAACTGATACGGGAAGAAGTGAAGCCATCTCAAGTGACTAGACACGATCGAGATGGCCCTTGTTGTTGAGATCGCGGCACGGATTTCAATCCTCTCATTCATGGTGGACTGGAGTTTGGTGACCACGTATCGAGCCGTTGATGGCGGAGTATCGACGTCGTCTAGATTGCGAGACCTCCTGTAAATTGAGACCACAAGGTCTTGACATGACAGATCTCGAATTGATAATCCGAGTCGGCGCATGGATCTGGTGCTGTCTTTGTGTGTGCTCATGAGACTGTCGTGACGACAAGATTCCAGTAAAAGAATCTTTCACGCGCACATGGAGAAGAGTAGACTTCAACGCGCCAGTCGCGGGAATGCACGAGTAATAGGCGCCTCTCAATGTCAATCTCGAAACATTGAGCTCATCTTTGGAAGCTGCAAATGGGTTAATGGCGCATATCATTCCATTTCAACAGAAAAATCACAAAACCTCACCATGCGTGCTCGGCCCACACCACCATACGCCAAACGCACCTGCCTTGAGTGATACGATTCACTCGCATTTATGACCATTCCCCCGACAGAGAAGCGGGGAGGAGGGTGGTGGTTGTCATGTATCCACGCAGCTTCCTCCACCACTCAACCCATGTTGCCACATCCTCCTTCCACTCAACTGACTGCAACAGCAACAAGCCCATCATTCCTCTTCAGCGAGGAGTGAATGTAACCAGAATGATGGTTCTTGGTTCTCGAACTGTGGCTGTTTACTTCTTGCGTTTATGGTACTTGTCGATCCCAAGTGAAGAGCAAGCACATCACTAATCCCAGATGATGGCCATGATATTGCGCACTCGATCGCTTGTGCGTGCCGTCGCGGCCCATGCGACTGCTGCGCGTCGACTGCATCCTCGACGCTTCTCTGTAGCTCTACCTGATGGATGGGAGCGCATCACGCGACGAAACGGTACGGCGGTGCGTCACTGTCGGAAAAAAGCATCTCCGTCTCACCTTCATTTCCATGGCATGCAGGCGATGTCGTGTATTACAACGCCGAGATGCGTAAGACTGTCCGCGAGCTCCCAGGTATTCCGCGCGAGAGTGGCGCCGCACGTCAGGCGCCTGCCCCCGATAAGGAGACTACTTCAGCAGTAGAACCAGCAAGTGCTGCTGTCCCACATCGCGAGCCCGAGGAAAACGAGGTGTTCGTCCCGATTGACTTCACCATGGCCATGCACATCGATGGCCACGAGTCTCAGGTCATCCACGTTGATCTTGAGCCTCAGCAATGTCTCCGAGCCGAAACTGGTGCCATGATCTACATGAGCGACGGCGTCGAGATGGAAACCACAACCGCAGGAGGGTTCCAACAGGGTGTCAAGCGGTAAGTTCATCCTCACATTTGTCATCTCAGTGCTGCGTGGACTCATGGTGCAACGTCGTATGTGGCTGCAGCTTGATGACGGGGGAGAACTTCTTTGTTTCCCGATTCATTTACCGAGGCACCAACAAGGGGACCGTTGCGCTTGGTACAAGCTTCCCTAGCAAGATCGTGCATTTGCGTTTGTCAGATTTCGTTGAGAGTTCGATCATTTGTCAGAAGGGGGCATTCTTGTGTGGCTCCGACACGATCAACATCGAAATGGTGTGTTGATTCGGTTCCATTGCATATTATTTGGCAGTCATACGCACCGTTCTTTTGTGTATCAGGAATTCGCCAAGAATTTTGGAGTTGGTTTCTTCGGCGGGGAAGGCTTCATCCTCCAGCGCCTGACTGGAAGTGGAGATGCGTTTGTTCGCGCGTCCGGCGCACTGATCGAACGCGAACTGCAACCTGGAGAGGTACTTCGCATTTCCAGTGGATGTCTCGTCGCGTTTGAGCCGAGTGTGCAGTACGACATCACGATGATGAAGGGCATTAAGAACGTCGTGTTCGGTGGTGAAGGTCTTTTCGTCACGACCCTCACGGGTCCAGGCAAAATCTACCTGCAGAGTCTGCCGTTCGATCGCGTCGTTGGTGAGATCGCAAGCCGCGTGCCAGGATCAGGTGGACACGGCATGATGTTCCCGTTTTTCGGTGGCGGTGGCGGAGGCAGTGGTGCTGAAGACACAGCTGCAGGTACTGGAGCAGGCGCCGCAGAGGCCGATGAAGCTGCAGCGGAGGCCGAGAACTCCTCCTGGGACACATCTGTGGACGACTCGAGCATCTACGGCGGTGCGGAGCCTAGCGAAAGCGAGCCATCGGACCTTGGAGACGACTGGGGCAGCGATACAGAGGCGGCGGAGGACACAGCCAAGGGCGTAGTCGACTTCTTCGGTCGCTTCTTCGGGCGAGATTGAATGGAGCCAGAGTGATGGTCAGCTGCTGAAGCGTCGCTTGTGACTTGTGACTGAACCCGTTCCAGCGAAACCTGACCCATTGGACTTCAACCCCCTCGGTTTACGTCCATGTTTGTATAAGAACCTACAGTGTTAACAATTAAAACATCTGACGGAGCAAGTCACTCAGTAGAGGGAGAGCGCCTCGGGTCTTCTCTGGAATCCTCTGGCATCATCAGTCGGGAAGGCACCATGGCGAGTGCGGCGATGGTGGCGTACTGCTTCGACACGCTCCGCTCGCACC
Source organism: Pythium aphanidermatum DAOM BR444 (assembly GCA_000387445.2). Classification (NCBI taxonomy): domain Eukaryota; phylum Oomycota; class Peronosporomycetes; order Pythiales; family Pythiaceae; genus Pythium; species Pythium aphanidermatum. The sequence continues at coordinate 126,401 of KE463874.1, read as the reverse complement.
TCACAGGCGACAACGAGCCGACGCCGACGTTCGACGTGCATGAGACCTAGTGCGTCCTGGGAGAGGACTGGGGAATGGTGGAAATGCGAACTGACTGCGCGCCCTGTGGGATGAATACTGTAGTCCGCTCTTCGTGACGTGGGAGATCGAGTACGCGCCTGGGGAACGGCACCTGCGCGGTTGCATCGGCACGCTGGCGCCCACCAAGCTGCAGAATCTGCGGGAGTTCACGTTCAAGAGCGCGCTCAAGGACCGGCGCTTTGACCCCATTAGTGCCCAAGAACTGCACCAGCTCCACTGCTCGGTGTCCTTGCTCATCGACTACGAGGACGCCGAGCACTACGAGGACTGGGAGGTCGGTACACACGGCATCATCATCGAGTTCTATGATGCTAGTGGCCAGTTCTACAGCGCCACGTACCTCCCGGACGTCGCCAAGGAGCAAGGGTGGACGCAGCTCGAGGCTGTCACGTCGCTCATGCGCAAGGCCGGCTTTCGTCGCACTGTCACGGACTCTCTCCTCAAGTCCATCAAGGTCACGCGCTACCGCAGCGCCAAGCACAAGCTGTCGTACCAAGAATACCTCGCGTACAAGCAGGCCACCTCCGGACTCTGAGCTGCCAAGCGCACCACGTGCTAGGGTCAGTTGCATCTTTCATGTATTCTCGTTGGCTAATGCGACCTTGTTTCTGTTTCATTTGCGGGTGATGTTATCTAATTGGAACTTGGAACTCACGGCAACGCACTGACCAAAATGCAGGGAGGAGGGAGAACGGGGTCGCTCGATAGGTGCCAATGTCACTGCTTGTCTGTTGGAATGGCGATCAGATGCGGCCAGAACTCGAGCCGGGGGCACCAGGCAGCTTCCCCATACTTCCAGTACGATTGTTGAGGCGTTCACGGTAGTCATCGTGCACACGAGTGATCAAGTTGCTGCTGCTCGTGCCCAGGAGCGGATCATAATCCTCGCTCAGGTACTCGTTCTCGTCAACGCTGTTGCCCTCGTCTTGCGACTGCGCGTCTCCCGCAGCGTCAAGTCCGCCTTCGTTGTTTCCGCTGGCGTCCTGCTTGACACCACGGCGGCTAGATGGCGCAGAACGCTGACGTTTGCTCTGAGCAGACGCAGTGTATTGCGCTGCGAGTCGAGAGTACACATCCGAGTATGAAGCTGGCGGCGGAATCGACGAAGATGCTGCTCCTTCATTCGACTCGGAGAGAGACGATGAAGAGCGAGGCGCTGGCGACCGTGGGCGATGGTGTGACTCGGATCCCTCCTTCTGCAGCTTCATGTTCTCGAGCACTTCCAATACGCTGCTACGTTTGGCATGCGGTTTGATCGCGAACTTGGAGACTGACGAGCGGTCGGTAGGAGTCGTCGCACGCGGAGGCTTGACCAGACTTCGGTCCTTGAGACGTCGAGAGCGCACCTTCTCCGACCGGTTCTGGAGCACTTCTCGCTTCGACACACTTTCACGAGCACGGTTCTTGTGGATGCCAGTGAAGTTACTTGGGTTCGAGAGACGGGAAAAAATCGACGACGTCGTGGCTGTCGAGGACGAGTCGTCGCTTCGAAGCGTTGGCGAATCGTCCTTGACATCACCGCCATTGTACTCTCCACCATCTTGGTACGGACTCTCATTGCCCTCACCTCGGGTCGTGATGAAACCGCGACGTGAGCGCTCTGACAAAGAGATTGTCTCAAGGTTGTCGCCCATGTGATCGAGCTGGACACGGAAATCGCCACGTTCACGGAATATCTGGTCGTCCGTGGATCCGTCATGGCTTGCGCTCATCTCGATGTCCTCGTCTTGGTGGTACTCTTCACCCATATCCTCGTCTTCGTCCTCTTCATCCTCCTCGTCATCAAATTCATTGGCCCAGGAGACTGGCCCGGAAGGATGAGAAGATGGGCTGGGAGGGATGCGTCCATGTGGCTGTAGCCCCTGGTTTGATGCGTGCGCTTCGCCACGAGCAGCCGCTAGCTGCGACTCGAGCCAGCGGATGTGGTCACGACTGGCATTGAGCTGTTGTTGTTCATGAATCAGCTTCTGATGCAAAACTTGACGGTCACGATCCATGCGATCGCGGATACTTTCGAGTTCTTCGCACTTCTGACGCAATGCGGTATTGCGCTCTTCAGAGACCGACAAGAGAATTCGGGTACGCTCGTTCAGAGGAGTGCCCAATGGAGATGGAGCAGGCTCCCCGCTGGCCATCACCTTCTGAAGTGCTTCTTCGTAGCTCTGCTTTAGCTGCTCAGCTCGCTGACGCTCCTGCTCAAGCTGCTTCGCGATTTCGTTGACTTCGACTTGCATCTTCGCAACTTCCTGTTCCTTTAGCTGGTCTTGCTTCTTGACTTCGACAGCCATACCGAAAAGCATCTTCAAAAGGGTGCGAGCTTCTGGGAGCGATTGAGTGCTCTCAATCTTGACCATTGATCCGCCAGCTTCAGAGATCTCAGAGATTCTCTCTTCCTTGTACTCGAGCTGAGCCTGGCAAGCTTCAATTCGCTCCTCGAGATCAAACAACAACTGCTCCTCTTCCGGCGTAAGCTGTCGCTCTGGCGACCCAGCCCCACTGTTGCGACGAAGGAACTGTGGAGCTTTGAGTGGTGAGATGAGAACATCGCGGATGTTTCCTTGGGCAGCAATTGGTTTGCGAAGGTCTGCTTCGAGGCGGTCTCTCTGAGCATACAGAGCCTCCATCTCCTTCATGACGTTCTCGCGTTCCTTCTGGAGTTGCTCGAGTTTTCTTTCTTCTTCGGCACGTCGCTTCACTTCGTCCGTCAACCACTTCGTCTCATTGGCTCGGAGGTTGCTCACACGGTTACGACCATACGCTGCCTGGGTGCGCCGTGCCTGGGCCTGGAGTTGTTGCTGCTGCTTCAATCGTGCCTTGGTCGCGTTGATTTCTTCCATCTTGCGCTTAAGAACGCGTTCCTGGGCCTCCTTTTGTGAACCAAGCTGCTGGATACGCTGCTTGTCGCGTTGCTGGGACTTCTTAAGGCTTAAGATTTCACGGTGGCGACGATTAGCTTCTTCTTCGTATCGCTTTCGCTCGTCCTGCATCTTCTTCACCAGTTCGACCTTCTGGCGTTTCATGTTGCTGATCTCTGAAGTCAGCACGCGAAGCTGCATCTCGTTCTTTTTCTTTTGGTTCATAAAGCGGTTCATGTCGTTCTGCTTTTTCTTCAGTGAAGTCAATTCGGACTCCTTCTCCTTCAGCTCACTCGCCAGCTTTGCCAAGCGACCACTGCCAGCAGCTTGGTCACCACCCGCACGGATCTTAGACTCAACTTGTTGGATCTCTTCAATCAGACGGTCACGATCGAGCTGAATGCTGCGAACCTGTTCTGCCATTTGCGCCATCTTCTGCTCGTAGAAGTTCTTGAGGCGCTCATAGTTCTCTTGGGCCTGACGAATGTTTTGCACAAGCTGCTCTTTGAGGGAGATATCGTGAGCTAGGTCTTGAACAGACTCTCCGAGATGACGCTGGCGCCTCTGGAAGACACGTTCACGGTCCGCATCTTCTTCCGTCAGCTCCAGGTTCAGTGACATCGATCCGTTACTCTCGTCGAAGTCTTCCTCTTCACCCTCACCCTCACTAGCACCACCATCTTCATCCATACTGGCATCGTCTTGTAGCTTCTTTAGCATTTCTGCCTCACGCTCAATCTCCTTTTCGGCTCGAGCAAGAAGATCAGTATCAACCTTGAGTTCAGGCTCTGCAAACGGAGGTAAATCTGTCGTAGCATTGACACCAAAAGCTAATGACGCTGCTGGCATCGAATTCATCATCGCACGGTCTCGCTCTTGCTCGACAGCTCGGAGCTTCTCCTGCAGGTCCGCAATCGTGCGCAACTGGTCCTTCAGTACGTTTGATGTTTGCTCACGCGCACCGGGTGCCGTGAGCGCACCACCGCCGCCGCCACCACTCTCTTCGACACAAAGGCGAAGGTAGTCCCGCTCCGCTTGTGCTGCGATCATTTCTTCTTTTAAATGGTCGAGTTGGGTTCGGCTGCGCTTGAGCTCGGACGTGAGTCGACCGACTTCATTCTCAGCCGTTTCCGCGCGAGAGCGAAGACTTGAGTACGTATCAGCATCCATCGACATCCCGATCATGTTCAGGCCCACGTTGGCCAAATTGAGTTCGCTTTCTGATAGCCCAGGGTTACGGAGCCGGAAGACTTCGGCTTGAAGCATCTGAACCTGACGCCGCAGCTCCACTGTCATTGCAGACGCTTCGTCTCGGTTGACCACTGGCTTGTTCTTGATATTACGTGCACGGTTAGCGTACTTAAGGGCGTTCAATGTCTCTTCGAAGTTATCATCAGCTGGACTGACACAACACAGCATCAACGTGCGGCTGTTACCACCCAGTGAGTCTTGCAGCATACGCGTGAGCTTAGAATCTCGGTACGGCACGTGGACTCGGCCGCGCTTCGAGTCGTCACCGAGGGCGCTGATGACGTTACCGAGCGCTAGGAGCCCTTTGTTGATATCGATACCTTCTTTCAACCGCTTGCCTTCCGCCTGCGTGCGCTTTTGGCGCTCTGAACCAGCTAAATCGACAAAGTTGAAGTACGACGTGCGCGTCTCATACTCATCTTCAGCCAGTTCACCGTCGCCGGCGCCGTCGATGGGGACGTGCTGCACCATCGAGACCGTGAAAATCGCATGCGATCGACTCGAGTGCGCGTTCATGAGCGTGCTGCCAGTGGTTCGGCACAGCGTGCCTCGCTCAAGTAGTCGCAGACACATATCGGCGTCATCCACCAGCTCTTCCACCGCGCCGGCGACTTGCACTTCGCCTTTCTCCGTCTCGCGGAGTGTCACTCGCGATTCGCCCGTAGGGGAATCGCTCACAAGCTGCACGAGCAGATCGCGAATCTCTTCACCGTACACTTCAAGGAATCGCACGCGCACTTGGGCCTTGTACTGCGGCTTTTCCAGCGTCTTGACGTCGATCTGGTTGAAGACGTAGCTGATCACGCGTGGGATGATGCCGTAGTCTTCCGGCGCGATATGCACGGCACTGCCACTGCCCATGGTGTGCGTCTTGCCCGAACCCGTCTGCCCATACGCGAAGATGGTGGCATTGTAGCCGTCGAACGCCGCGTTCACGAGCGGCTCAACGCACGGCCAAATGTCGCTCTGCTGCGCGAACTTACTGAAGACGTAGTCGTACGTGAACGTGCGGTTCTTGCCCATGACGATCTGCTTCTCGTCCTCCACCACGGACACGCACTCATCGCAGCGCTCCACCTTCTCCCGCCCGATGAGCGGACGCACACGCACGGCCACACGCACCGAAGTGGCGTCATCCCCCATGTCCATGGTCCCTGTCTTGGCGCTTGGGAAGATGGGGGGCAAAGTCAGTCAAGTGCAAACACCCAACGAAGCCACCCAATTGCCCCCCAGCTGTACAGAACATGGGTAATACTGGTTTTAGGTACGTACGTTAGAAATCCAAACGGTTAGAAATCAGGTTCGAAAGGCACCGTTTCTAACGACTTCAACTCACGTGCAGGGGGGGGGAAGGCGGACGGACATCCAAGTGCAGGACGCGACCGGCAAGAAGAGGGGCATCCCAGCGCGTGGAAAGAGGCAGAAGGAGGCAGCAGAGCTGCCTGCATGTGCGTGAGAGAGGAGCAAGAGACTCGATACGACGACTGCACGCGAGAACGGCGCGGAACGGCGCCTTGAAGGCTTCAAAACGGCGCGGAAATGAAGCGACTTTTCCATCGCCAGACGACCAACGCCAGTGCCAATGCCGACGCCACGACGGAGCGCAGCAGTCTTCCAGGGGGATCTCCCGAAAAGCGACGTGGGTACTCGCCGGAGAGAGTGGCCGCGGTGTTCCGGAAGAGCGCAAGCCCCGAGAAGAAGGCGGAGGAGAAGACGACGAGAAGCAGTCGGATGACCAGCGACAAGCTGCACGACCACGTGGTGGCGTTTATGACATCGGCTGTGGCAGACACACAGACAGCGGCATTAAGGGCCATCCACAGCGCTCTGGAGGAAGAGGAGCAGTGCGTATTGCGTATTGGGTGGCATCCTATATCGACTAATGGCCGTGTATGACAGACAACTCAGTGACAAAGACACTGAGCGACTCGTGGGCGTGTGCTCGCAGCGCGTGCGTGTCGCATTCCAACGGAAACTTGAGGCGCACAACGCCAGTGTTCTTGAAGGGGCCACAGGGGTCCCTGTGCTGGTGCTGGCAGACTCGGACGAGGGCACCGTCGGCCTGCGACTGGCATTGGCTGTGCTGCTGAAACTACTGGTGGGCAGCCAAGACAACTCCAAGCATGCTCTTCTGGCAGTGAGTGAGCGACTGCCGTCGACACTCGTCAAGGTGCTGAAGGCCGGAGCACACAACCTTGTCGAGCAGGACGGCGTCACAGACCTCATGCTCCACGTACTAGCCAAGTTAGTGAAGTTCCGAGACACCGTGCAAGAACTTCTCGACTCGCTGACAGTGCACCGACTGTTTTTTCTAAGTTTTGAGTCGCCTGATCGACAAAGAATAGTCGTTGAGGTTCGTTGTGGATGGTGATTGCTTGATGTGGGGTGATACTAAATGTACATTGTGAGGTGCAGATCATTCATTCAATGCTTTGTTCCGTACCGGATTCAATGTGGGATGCAATATTGGTCCATCTTTACGAAAACGAGTGCCTTGTTGGGCTACTTGCTGGCGCAATTGACGCAGCATGCTTCGAAAACGTGTTGAGTATTACAACAAGAGTTCTCTCGACCGCATACAAACGCAAGAACCTGGTGCTTCATCGCCAGCTTCGTGTCGAGCAATTTTATCCCCTTGTCTTCTCGATATTCAAGCGTATACTTGACGAAGGGCAGGAGACCTCCATATATCAGGATCAACAAGATGCAATCCGCGTCCAGATAGGTGAACTATGCCTCACGGGAAGCGAGTCTGCACTAAGTATCTCTGATTTCGCGCACGATAAGTGTTTTGCACTTCTACCAACACGCCAAACTCCAAAGTCATGTTTCAATGTGGAAGCTTTCGCTTTACTGTGTCAAATTATCGAGCACCTACAAAAGGATCCATCATGCAACACCAATGGCGACCAGAAGCATCCTAATATGGGGCAATGGCATCACATCCAAAGCCAGTACGTTCAGAAAATTGGACGATTGATCGCGGAGAACCCGTACGACTATATTTTCATCCGGGTATGTGCTAATAGCTGAACACATGAGGGCATAACTTAGCGGTTGTGTGGGTTGCAGCGATCAGGGATCATAGACTTTCTCATACGTGAAATCCACCTCCTGGCAGAGCTGTCGAAGCACGCTGTGGGCTCTGTTCTCGCGGCCACAGCTATTGAAGCCAAACTCATTCCTTTCTCCGAGCTCAGCACGATGGCATCCTACCTTACGCATGTTTCGACGTCCTCAACCTCGAAATGCGGTGACAATGACATAATGGTCATTCTCGTTTTTATTTCTAACATCCTGCGTTTTGAAACGGCTTTCCGTGAAATTCTCCGAGACTGTGGGGTCGTCGACGCTGTGATTTCTCTTTTTCACGCTCAATGCGCAGGTATGGCTTCAGAAGATATCGCGTCAACGAAAATCAACGTCGCGTACCCCACAAGCACATTGAAAATCGGGCGTCAGACGTGGGAGAAAGGAGCATCGGGTGATACCAAGAACGGCCTGACGTTTTTGAACGAGAAGAATCTTGTGGTTCTACTCACTTCACACTGTCGACAAACGTGTTCTGTGCGAAGATCAGAGGCCAGACCGTCATTCAGTGCTCGATTGTTTACTCTGACTACTGAACTTCTAGTTGCTTATGTTGAGAGCTGGATGGTCGACGGCGATGACACCGGTGACGACGATTCACTGCCTTTGCAGATGTGTGATAGCTCGTTCTTGGAGTGTTTGTGTATACTTCTAGCCAACGAAGCGCACCAAGAACAGGCACTTCAGTTGTGGCTCTCGATTCTGCGACTCACTCTTTGTATCAAGAAGCAAAATTCCAGTTTGTACAACACGGTCAACTGCTTCTTGCAATCCGTTCGTTACGTGACCCTTGCGTTGTATTACAAGCATGAATCTGGAATAACTTTCGCTTTTCACGGATCGTCAGCAATATTGAGGAATAGCCTCGGTCAGCTTGTGTCGTTGCCAACGTTGGATTTGACCCATGGTACTCGCCCGTCGCTCTCCAGAATGGCAATCGTGAGTTCAAAGCCAGATATCGAACGTCTATTGGTTGCATTTGTCGATAGCCATGGAGTTTATACGTGCCTTGCAATCATATGGTCTCTGATCCGCTCAGGGCGTGCCACGAACGAAGATTACGACGAAGTCTTCTTGCTAACTATCCGATTGATACACACGGTAATCTTGCAAAGCCAAATTGCAGCAGATGAGTTCAGACAGTAAGTTCTATGACGCGCTCGTTATCAAACCGCTAGCTCATCAGAGGTTGTCTGCAGGTTCGTGACGTTTGGATTGTACGGCGATATGCTCCACCAATATGTAGAGGGACGATACAACTGTGTTTCTGAAGGACAATCAAGAGAAGATGTCGCCAAATTTTGTGTCACAAGTCTCAGTTCATTATTGGAGTTGGCAACAGCCAATTCTCTGTCAAATGTTAGCTCGTCAGACCACCGTCAAAAACTGAAGGAACCGTTTGCTATGTTGATCATCTTCCAACTACTGCGGCTATGGTCAAGCAAAATCGGAGAAAGCGCGATTAACGACATGTTAGCATACTTCGATGTACTACTGTTGCTGTAGGTTGCCAACGTTCCCTGCTGTTCCACCCTAATGATTTGGCCAAATGCTAATACGTTAAACTGTATGTTCAGACCAGAAAATGCGTTGGCGTGCGCCCAAGCCGGTTTATGTGAAGCCATTTTTCAGTCTTGTGGGACTCATCCTTCATCCAACGATTCACACGACGAAAGAAATACGTTAGAAAGTGCATTGTTAGATGTGGACAACCCCTACCATTCAAGAGTGTTATCTATATTCAAGCGGGTGGCCAGTGTTGGATGTACCCACTCGCAGCTGCGCCGGTGGATCTCAATCATTGCGACGACAGTTCCTGCAAAGGTACAGTTGGGGCTCAAGCGAATCAAGATGGAGCCGTTAATGGGCGTTGTGAGCGATATACTCGTAGCTTCGAGCTCGACTTCACCTTTTCGAAATGACAAGGGAATTGTATTTGACATATCCGGTGAGGGTTTTGCGCAGATGCAAGTTCCTGAAGTAATCGCCAGATCGCAGGGGTTTCAAAGTATTTACCAACAAACGGCACAGGGTGCGACTCCAGCAGCCGCTACCCAGCCCCTAGGGGGTAAAATCTGGCCACCTGCCGATGGATATACGGTTATGACTTGGGTCCGGATTGACGTTTTGGAAACTAAAGACGCACGCGAAAAATACTACTGGGATTGCCTCATGTCGAACCAGTGTGTGCTGTGCAAGAACGCAATGAAAGATGAAGTTGCATTGAAGTGTTCCCATCGAGCGTGTCGCGCCTGCCACGAAGCCCTTCTGAACAACGGAGGCGAGTGCGTTGTGTGCAACCCACCTATGTTTTATTTGTATCGCTTCCGCTCTGGAGATGGGAAATCAGTGAGCGAAGTGTTTCTCCGTGGTACAAGACTGCATATGCGTACGACGGGTAACACAAAGGCCGGCGTTCATCAGTTCGCTCACTCACCGCTCCAAGCTGGCGGCTGGACACACGTCGCAATTGCTCATTCGAGGCAACGTTTTCAATCAAGTCAAGCCACTTTGTACATTAACGGCATCATGGCTGATACGGTCAAAATCTCGTACCCCTCGAGTGTGAGCAGTGGGCAACCGGTAAGTGGACTCTTTGGCATTCCATCTCAAGCTCGACGTGTGTCCACGTCACGATGGACAATGGGGCCGGTCTATCTAGTTGACGAACCACTTTCAGCTCATTTGGTCAGCTGTGCATTCGCCGTTGGACCGTCCTACAGCGGGCTGTTTGATGGACCAAACAGCACAAATGATCTTTATGTATGCTTGGACCACCTGTCAACTGGCACGCTGCTTCTTTTGGACGAATACACTCGCGACCCCATCCGAACACTTCTTGAGTCAGTCGAAGCAGCCGAGCGAAATAGCCGAAGCTCAATCTTAAGGGGAAGTCTATCGCTGGCATCGGCTGCCTCGTCCGCTGCTGCAGCCATAGTACAGGAAATCAAGTCCAAGAGTAGCACCAGCGCCAGCATTTTCACGCGGATACCACCAGCAGCTGTATCAGTCAGTGTCCCAATCACCCAGGACAAAATCCTCTTTGCGTACTCTTCGGCAAACGCTGTTGGCGTTGACTTGACTGTCGTGCCCAGTGGGAAACTGGATGGGCGTCCGCTTGCCCAGCTCCTCGGTGGGGCGACGATATGCGAGAAACCAAGCATTCCTCAGATGCTGGAAGAAATGTGCGGTTCGGCCGCTCGATTTGCCTACATCCTCATTCACCATGCGAAGACGGTGCGAGAGGTTGAGCTCTCTCTTACGATTCTTGCAGAGCTACTTCGTGGAGCTCCGTCGAGTCTATCCGCAATGGAGAATGAGCATGGATACGGCATTGTCAACTACCTCCTTCATCAGAAGGCTGGAGTCTGTCTCAGTGCCAATGTGTTGAAATCGCTTTTTCAAATCGCTGGAGTGGATGTTGAACAAGGTGATAGAGGATGTGGAAATAGCCGACCAAGCCGAGAGAGCGCTATTCGAAACTTGTTTGCCACACAATACTTCATCCTCGACTACTCGCTGTGGCAAAAGGCACCGGTCTCGACGCAGCGTCTGCTGTTTTCAACATTATACGCTTGCCTTATGGCGAATGGTGGTGAAGACGACGGACATTTACGAGAACGAAATCGGTCCCAGCTGCAGTCCCTGTCACTGGTGCGGCAGCTTTTGTATGTTTTCCTTGATCCTGATGTCGAAGTTGACCTGCTCCGCGTCATCGCTGACCTCATACTAGTGTGTCTCACAAGTAAATCGAGCAATAGCAGCCGCAGTGACTCGGTAATTCTGGAGACGAACTTTGCCGAAATTGCTTCGTTCTTGGTCAGTACTCTTTCTTCTCGATTTGCTCGAGTCCGAGGTGACGAAGATGCTAAAGCAACGCTCGATCAGAAGCTTGGGCGAGTGAAGGGAAAGGAGACAGCATCTACTGGGAAAAGTACTTGGGGCGAGTCAATACGTGATGATACCATTTTGAACAAAGACAACATGTTGGGGCGCCTCAGCCTTAGTCCGCGGGGAAGAGGTGGCGCACGGATATCTTCTCGGGTTTTTACACCCGGAATGACAGACGTGGCTATGCCAACTGGTGAGGTTCGAAGTGAAGCCAGACAGTCAGCATTGCAACTACGTCAAACCGAGACACAAGAGTTGTTACTCAATGTGTTGACAAGAGCTGTCCAGAAGTATGATCTCAAGGAGAACCGAGAACGAGACGAACTTGACGGATACTACTTGGAAGGAAGTAGCTCTGGATCAGGTGATACGACCATCCATATTGCTGGGAGCAGTGGATCGGGAGCAGGGACCGCAGCCCAACGTCTTCAACTGGGGGCGCTGACCGGGAAACTGGCCGGTTTCCGTAAAGTCCTGTCTCCACGATGGATCGGGTATTTTTTGTTCCCTTCTCCTCGCTCTGGCTATTCATCTTCGATGTCACCGAACACTGTGATCTCGGCTTTAAGGCTACTGGCAGCGCTGCTCACTCGGCCCCGGTATGAGAGTGTTTTCCGTAAGGAGGGTTATTACCGGCTTCTCGGTCAAGGCTTGCCATGCAGCTATCGCCCATTCGAATGGACTGGATCCATTTTCCCATTTGACCAAATGTGGTACGCGCTGTTCTGCATCTTGCTCGGGCCCCCTGTTGATGGAATGCCCCACGTTTTGCAGTTTGACATGTTTTTCTTAACCAAGGACTTCGAGTTGAACATCCAACGCGATCGTTTGAGCAACATCAATATTTTGTGCGTCATATTGGCGTTGATCCGTCGCTATTACAGCGACAATATTGTTTTTACAAGTCTTCGTCTTCAACGAATCAGCCCTGAGAAATCCGTGATGGAACAAGTTCTTCACGCTCTTCCCATGGGCAGATCTGTCAGTAACCTTTTTCACACGCAAGTACTCGACTTCTTGTATCATGTATATGTCACCATGCCTTCGTTTAGGATATCGTTGACTCTATCCCACGGAACTACTAATACTGGTGGGCCCCAAAGTGGAGCGAAGAGTGGGGCAGGCAACCAAGACGGAAAGCTACGAGGCGAATTCTTGGAGGAGCTTTCACTTGTTGCTTGTGGTGCAGCACGAGGGGAAATATTGGTCAAGTACATGCCCCACGAAAAGCGTGTGCATCGCGTCATGCTGAAAGCGAAACGCGAGTTGACTGCTTTTGAGTTTGCATCCTGCGCGATTGAGATCGCTGATGAAGCAGCAGCAGAGGACGAAAGTGGGGAAGATCCGTTTCAGAATCCGGTTACACTTCGTGCAATCAAGCTTTTGGTTGCTGTGTTGTGTGACTATCTTGTGATGCACCCTAAGGGTGCCGATCATGTAGAGAATTTCTTTGAAGGGCAAAATGGTTGTGCGCTTGCCAGTCGACTTCCGGACGGTCTTCATCTACGGTTTTTGTCTTTGACGATGATGAGTCTACTGGAGCAAACACGTTCGAGAGTTGGCAATAGTGACCTGATCTCTCAAAACAAGGTATTTGTTCCCAACATGAAGCAGTTCATGTCGCTCGCGATCACCAAGATGAGCATTTGGCAACGCGCCCAATATGGAGACGCGTGCCCAAAGATATTTCGCTGCTGTGGTGAGAAATCACACTTTTCAGGAGGCCCGTTTGTCCTTCTTGATGTTGCTTTGTTCATATTAGAAGGCCAGGCAACAGGTATCTCCACTGACGACACCCGCACGACATCATCATCTGGATTGGGGCAATTGATTCACGATCGATTGTCATCTAGCAGTAGTTCTAGTGCCAAGTCCGGGAAGCCAAGCAAGCGACGGCACACAATCCGCAACTTGATCCTCAGTAAAGTGCACTTTGGATCCAACAAGTCTACCGAACTCGAAGGACTTACCTCCTCTATGTATCGTGCGGCCAATGCAGTTGTGCTTCACATGCTGCATGGCCACGGGTCTGAAGTCTCTGATGAGGAGTGCGAGACCGTGTTGCAGCTTGTCCACGTCCACCGTGATGCCATTCTCAGTGCTCGAAACACACAGGAGAACAAAGAATTCTTTGTGTGTCTTTGCCGAGTTTTGCTCCAGCTAATATCTCCCACTACCATCGGCCACACCACTTTGATCTCGAGTCGCGAGCTTCAGGAAATTGCTGGGCTTGTGTGGATTGATCTCATGACCTTGCAGAAGACGTTCGTGGCTGATCTCCTAAATGTGGAAATCCGACGAGCCGGCGGTTCCCCATACATGGTCAACTTGATGAAGAATGGCTTCGACGTGCTGCTTGAATGCTGTCAAACCGATGGCGAAGGGTCCGTGTTCTTGGTTGAATCATCCGCGTTCAAGCGCTTTCAGGGGTGGTTAGAGGTTGTTGGCCCACCGCTCAGTGAGTTGGAAACACGTCTTAACCGAACGTTCGTGAAAGTCATGGTCGAGTCCAAGGAACTTGTGCGTGATGGATGGGCAGAGTACCACAAATGGCTTCTCCCGCGACGAAACAAGGAGTCGAAGCGATTCGCGACGAAATTCGATTGGTTTGCGATGATGGAAAGGGAAAACTTTGAAACGCTTGTCGATTCCCAACAGATCGAGTTCCGAAGACAGCTCAAGTGGAGACAAGATCGTATTGATAGGCAGAAATTCTACGCTCGTCAGTGGGATCAATTGCACAGTGAACTGAAAGAACACCAACTTCGCAGCGAAGAAGACGCCTCACCAGAGCAGTCTCGGACGATCCTTCCGACCTTGCTTCAATCAGGAGAGAACGTGAAGCGTAGTGCCGATAAAATGCAAGGCGGTTCGTGGCAGTTGGATGCAACTGAAGGGCCAGGCAGAATGCGGAAGCGCTTGCTTACTAGAAGTCATACGGCGAACTCGAATAACCATCAAGGTTTCCAAGTTGACAGGGAAACGTTGCTGAATTGGAAGCCGATTCTTCTCGATTTGGCCTCGCCTCAGTCTCCAAAACCCAAAGGCCGAGTTCGGCGGTATTCCGAGTCTGATGTCGACCTAGTGCAGTGGCTCCCAGAAAGCATTGATTCAGGACTGAAGCGTTCTCGACCAAATGCAGAAGCTTACCACCTTACATCTCCCATTGGCGCTAATTTAGCTTCAACCAAACGATCAAGTATGTACCGCCAAGTTTCATTCCACGATCTTGTTCGTCATGAAAGCGATGGCGAAGATGCCAACAGGGACCAGAACGGCTACGACGCACACCGGAAAGATAGTAACCTCTCAGCCGTAGAAGCGCTCGGCAGTGACAACGAAGAAGACGATCAGGAGGGATCATCCGTATCGTTGTTGGGGAATCTGGGTGGCGTTTCGGGCGATGCAGACACGGATGCTGTGGACGAAAAGTTGAGACCTTTGCTCGTGCCTGGAGATGAGATCTTAGATATCTACGACTGCCTTCGCGTCGATGGGATGGATGCCTGCCCAGGAGTCTTTATCATCAGCAGAGACAACGTGTATATTGTCGACAACTATCAGCTAGTCCTTCAATACGGACCGTCGCTACCGAATCAGGGCGGCGAAAGCGAAGAAGAAACGGTTGCTGCGAAGGTTATTGAAGTATCGAAAGAAGCCCCAACCAGATTAGAGAGACGTCTTAGTTTGCGCTTCCAACTTCCAACTCCACGCGACGGACCGTTGACACCAAGCGGATTAACAGTGCAGCGATCGAGCTTCTCACACCAGTGCCGTTCCTGGGCATACGATGACATCATCGAACTACACAAACGTCGCCACCAGCTACGTCACGTGGCGCTTGAATTATTTGCTCACGATGGACGAAACTACTTGGTAAGCAATGACCACATGTCGAAGAGTTGGGTGGGGTTCTAACAGAGCGTTTGCCTGGCTAGATCACTTTCGAATCACCCGAGCAACGTGAAAATGTGTTTCTTTCTCTTATAGCCAAATGCCCGAACGTGAGAGGTGCAGCGTATGGGATGGATCGGTCCCTGGCATCAGGCGATTTGTATTCTCAGCTCAAGAAGCTTCTGCGACAAAATATGACCGAGCGTTGGATCGCTCGAGAGATCACCAACTTTGACTACCTGATGCACCTCAACACCCTGGCGGGTCGGTCATACAATGACCTCACCCAGTATCCCGTGTTTCCATGGGTGCTGGCAGATTACACGTCGCCAAGCATCGACCTCAGCGATCCAGCCGTTTATCGAGATCTGACGAAACCTATGGGGGCTTTATATCGAGAAGAAGAGTTCCGCAGTCGGTACGAATCACTTGCAGACGGTTCGGAAGACACTGAAAACCCGATGGGGGTCAAACCATTCCACTACGGCACCCATTACTCCTCGGCCGGGATCGTGCTCCACTATCTCATGCGGATGGAACCCTTCACGGGCCACTTCCTACGCCTTCAAGGAGGCAAATTTGATCACGCCGATCGCTTGTTCTCGAGCGTTGCTGGTGCTTGGAAGAGCGCCGCGGGTGTCGATAGTGCTCACAACGGCACGCAAGATGTCAAGGAATTGATCCCCGAATTTTTCTATCTCCCATCGTTTCTCAAGAACATGAACCATCAACAGTTTGGTAAGGACCAAAATGGCATCGTTGTTGATGACGTCGAGTTGCCACCATGGGCGAATGGCTCAGCTCGGGAGTTTGTGCGCATCAACCGCGAGGCTCTCGAGAGTCATTTCGTATCTGCTCATCTTCATCACTGGATCGATCTCATTTTCGGTTACAAGCAACAAGGCAAGGAGGCGGTGGATGCGTGCAATGTGTTCTATCATCTCACGTACGAAGGCGCCGTTGACCTCGATGCCATTACAGACATCAACATGCGCCGAGCCATGGTCGACCAGATTAGTGAGTTTGGGCAGACGCCATCCCAGCTTTTCAAGACACCCCACCCACCACGTGTCAAGAGCTCGAGCATGCCTTCATCGACGGGATCGCTTGGACCATCGAATGCACCGGCGGCACTCACCACCAGTGAAGCATCCATTGGATCCTCGTCTCCACCTAACAGTGGCGGTCTCAGCCTGACAACAGCAGCGGGCAGAGCAGCTCTCGCGAGCTCTTTCATCGAAGGATCAGAGATTGTGAGTCGCATGCACAGCATCCTCACAAATAGTTCATCGCTTGGGAATACCTTGGTTACGGACGAGTCGGCGCCAATAATCGACCACGCGGCAATGCTGCAGCAAGACCCTCGCCGTGAAGTCGCGCTCAACCCAGTTGTGGCTTCCTATCGCGGGCATTATCAAGCATTGTCCAGTGTTGCATCAGGATTTGGGCTTCCCAGTAGCCCGCCTATTGCTACCATGCGTGCTCGGCAACTCAGTTCTGGGATGGTGGGCGCTCCTATTCACCAAATCGCGATCTCCAGCGCCTCGGTCACACGTGATGAACGCATCGCGACGACGAGCGATAACTGCCTTCTCATTCCTCCACGAAATCACGAGTTCTTCGCCTGGGGTTTCCAAGACCGCACACTGAAAGTCTTGAGCACAGCTTCATCCGAAATTACTTCAGGCGGTGACTCCAAGGTGTTGTCATCGTTCGAGATCGACTTCACAATCAACGTAGCATGCATGACGTCTGACGGAAGAGTTCTGATTGCTGGCGGGAGCTCGGCACCTGTACTGCGGCTTTGGCATTTCGGCTCGAGCAAGAAGTTACCAGGTCTTATCAGCAGCAGCGGCTCTACCACTTCAGGTGGGCGTAAGAGAGCATACAGTGTTGGGCTGCACACTGGGAGCACACGTTCCCTCTCGGCACTTGCAACACTTTACGTACCCTCCCACTCGGCCCCCATCACTGCTGTTCAGGCGTGTCGTGCGTACAGTATCATCGTAAGCGGATGTGCAGGCGGCAATGCCGTGCTATGGGATCTCAATCGCCTTCGGTACGTGCGCACGCTGACATCACTACAAACTGACAACTCCAGTCCCAATCGCAACCCAGTCAGTACCATCGCCATCAACGAGGTCACAGGCGACATTGTCGTCGCTTATGGTGCCGTCTTTAGCGTTTATGACGTCAACGGCGAGCAGCTTGCCTGCCTTAGCTACGATTCGCTCCTTCATGACTCTCAGTACCCACGGGCTGTGGTCACCAGTATGACCGTCGCGTCGAGTGCAGCTTCCGAGTGGTACAAGGAGAAAGCAGTGATCACAGGGCACGCGGACGGGCTACTCTGCATCTGGTCTTACAGCCACACTGGCTATGGGGACGGCGACGTGAGTGTCGAGCTCAAGGGCCGCCACTGGATCACGAAGACGCTCAGCGGCGCTTGCTCTCCGTCCCGCAGCGCCATCTCGGCTCTCATGCTATCGGAAGACGAGCGGAAGCTGTACACAGGCAACGTCGATGGTCTGCTATCGCTCTGGACACCGCCACAACTCAGCAACGCGCCCACGACGCCCACCAAGTCGCTCGCATCGAGTCTCAGCCCCATGCCAGCACTGTAGCCATCTCATAGTATCAGATCTCGATCTGGATGTCCATATTGATCTTATTATGTTTGATAGAATACCTCTATAAACCCTTATCGTAGCTTTTCGAGTATCAAAACATAGAGGGATGACCGAAGAGACGTCAATTGCGCAAACCGCCCTCATATCATGACAAGAAAGAGCATGCGGTCAGCTCCGATCAAGCGCCTTTGCGCCGTGCGGCTGCGTGTGGCGCCCACAGTTCGACTCGCGGTGCCATCCCTTCGCCATGCGCACCACCTCCATGCGAAGCCTTCGCGCAGCCGCGTCTTCGTGCGTGCGACCGCGCATGTTCTCGTCGGCGACTCCTAACTACCGGCGCATGATCCTCGAGTCTCGAGTTTATGATGTTGCCCGCCAGACGCCGCTGCAGCATGCACCAGCGCTGTCGGAGAAGTTGCAGAACCGTGTCTACTTCAAGCGAGAGGACCTGCAGCCCGTGTTCTCGTTCAAGATCCGTGGCGCATACAACAAGATGGCCAACCTCACGGACGCGGAAAAGGCCGCTGGTGTCGTGTGCTGCTCGGCCGGCAACCACGCACAAGGCGTGGCCCTGTCCGCGAACAAGCTCCAGGTATCGGCTACTATCGTCATGCCGCTGGCAACTCCGGAGATCAAGGTACAGTCAGTGCTGCAGCACGGTGGCGAGTATGTCAGTATCGTCTTGCATGGCAAGAGCTTCGACGAAGCAGCTGCGGAAGCACGCCGCATTGTCGCGGACGAGAAGCGCACGATGATCTTGCCATTTGACGATCCTCATGTGATTGCCGGTCAGGGCACGATCGGCATGGAAATCCTACAGCAGACCAGCAGTGAGAAGCTGGACGCCGTCTTCGTGTGCTGCGGCGGTGGTGGGATGCTGGCGGGTATCGCCGCGTGGATCAAGCAGATTCGTCCCAGCGTTAAGGTGATCGGTGTGGAGGCCGCAGACGCTGCTGGCATGACTGAGTCGCTTATTGCTGGCCAACGTGTCGAGCTAGAGCATGTCGGGCTGTTCGCGGACGGTGCCGCCGTCAAGCTCATCGGCGAGGAGACCTTCCGTGTGAGCCAGCAGTATGTCGACGAAATGGTGACGGTCTCTACCGACGAGATCTGCGCAGCTATCAAGAACGGCTTCAATGACACCCGAGTGATTCTCGAGCCAGCCGGAGCACTTGGTATCGCCGGATTGACTCAGTACACACAGCGCCACGGGCTCACCGGCTGCACCTTCGCGGCGGTCACGAGTGGCGCAAACATTGACTTTGCCCGCCTCCGCTTTGTCTCGGAGCGTGCCGACTCACGTGAGCGGCTCATTTCAGTGCAGATCCCCGAGCGTCCTGGCGCTTTCCGAGCTCTGTGCGATCGGCTCGAGACTGCCGGCGTGCGCATCTCCGAGTTCTCATACCGCTTCCGTGACACGAAGCGTGCGCTCATTTACATGTCGTTCCAGTCGGAGACACCAGACAGTGCCGCCACGGTCATCCACGATCTGCAGACTAACGGCGGGTACCAGGTGCTTGACCTCAGCTTCAATGAGCTGGCCAAGGTGCACACGCGTCACCTCGCGGGCGGTAAGGCGCCGCATGTGACGCACGAGCGACTCTTCCGCTTCGAGTTCCCGGATCGCCCCGGCGCCCTGAAGACGTTCCTGGACCAGCTCCAGGGCGAGTGGAACATCTCGCTCTTCCACTATCGCAACCACGGCGCTGACGTGGGTCGGGTGCTCGTGGGCTTCCAGGTGCCGCATGCTGACGACGCCAAGTTCCAGAGCTTCTTGCGCGACCTCGCGTATCACCATGTTGAGGAGACCGAGAATGAACTCTATCAGGAGCTCATGCTGTGAAAATGCCTGTTTTAGAGATCGTAAACATGTTTATTTGCATCAAAACGTGGTTTTGTCTTGTGAAAAATCCAATTCAGTCAGGTTCTGTCTGCACTAACTGCTTCAACTTCATACTCCATCCTCATCTTCATCGTCCAAGAAACCACGCGTGGGCATGTAGCCACGTGGGCTCTTTGCAGCTGCTCGTGCTGCAGGGTGCATACGGTGACCCTCGGCATCTTCGTCGTCGTCAAGCAGCGCCTGGTCCTCGAGAGGCATGTACTCGGCCAAGATTGAACGCACTTGGTCGCGCATTTGACGTTGCGTGCGACGCCAGTAGACGAAGCCAGCGGCCGAGACAGCAGCAGCCACAACCATCATGATAACAAGCACAGAGCCGAACGAAAAGCCGCCGCCACCACCGGCAATCACAGCGTTCGCGATTCCACCAGCCGAGATGCAGTTGGCCAAACTTGTAACACCCTGGTTGGCACACGAGCAGATCTCTGGTGGGTCGTGAGGGCCATAGCCCGCGCAGATCATTCCCAGGATGCTGTTCGCGTCGATGCGTCCACGCGCATGAACACCATCGACATACAGGGCGGGCAGTCGAAGCAGCTGCAGAGCAGTCTGCTCCTTCAGCTCTTCTTCGAGTAGTGGGTTCTTCTGGTCGACGTCGATGCCGTATGGCTGCATGCATTTCTCCACGGCATGTGGGTCGATGCCATGCTTCTTCATCACCTTCTCGGCGCACTTGCGTTCCTTGAAAAGGCTTTCATCCTGTCCGCATTCGAGCCCCGAGTCCTTGACGTACTTCCACCACGTGAGTCCCACGCCCTTTTCGCTTTCCTTCTCGTTCTGCAGCTTCCAGATACATTTCCGACGCAGGTTTTCAATCACCACGTCGGCACCGGAAGCGCCAACGTCGCGGTCATGGAACGGAGATGGATCCAACAGACAATAACGGCCGCGGTTGAGGCACATGTTGCCACACGGTTGCGACGCGTCACGGTCGTAATGGCATCCGACTTTTTCGCCGTTGTACGACACGAACCGTGGCGTGAAGTAGGCTCGCTTGCCGAGCGCCTTGACGATCTCTTCGAGCTGCGACAGCGTGGCCATGGTCTGGTCGTCCCAGGCCGACTGCCAGAGCGTCCACTCGACGCGCCCGTCCGGCGACGGGATGCCCCAGTCAAACTTGACCATGACGTTGCTCACGCCCTTGGCGTGCGACATCACGCGCTTGATGTTGTCCGCGTCGCTCTTGCGAATGAGCATCGATGGGATCGAGATGTCGCCGCCCGACTCGTCATCGGCCATGAACGGCAGCACAGTCTCGCAGAAGTCGTCCCCCGTGGCCGTCAGACACTCCGTGTCCGAGCACAGGCACTTGTTATCGCCAATGAGCACGGCCCGCGCGCCCGCGTGCTGGGCATTGCGCACTTTTTCGACAAAATGGCAGTTGCCGCGATCGAGCAACAGCGCAAAGGGCGGCTCCCAGCCTGTGGCGTCGATCTTGTCGCAGCCGCTGGCGTTCGCATAGATGAGCTGTGTCTGCAGACTGCCCATCGAGTACCCCGGATACCCGAAGAGCGCATCCTTGTGCTGGTATCCGTCCTTCTTCATGAGCGACTCGGGCAACACGATCTGCAGCTTCGTGTGGTCATTCTGCGTCATTTTCACCGCGTTAGACACCGAAATGCCCCACACAGCTTCCTATTGCGCCACGCTACCTCCACGGACGGCCAGGTGTCAACATCGGCGCGCACAGCGGCCAGTAGCGCCACCGCCATGGCCGGCATCATCCTGCTCGCCTTCATCTCGTCGTCTTCTCCACTGGGGGCGCCTTCGTACCCACACTCTGGAAGTTGAAACAAGAAGAAAAGAAGAAGAAGAAGATCCGGGTTCTTACGACTTTTTACGCCTTCTCCTTTTTTACATGATGACGCGTGCCACTACGCAACGTCGCCCAACCGCGACTGATGAGTCCGCAGATGGAAAAACCAGGTGGAAACAGGAGGGATGACGTAGAGATCCATCCGCATATAGTGATATGGTTCGTATCCGATAAGACGTTCGTAACTGGACTCAGCCTTGTTGAAGTGCGAGGAGGTACAACTTGGTCTGATGCTTGAGCTGGGCGAGGAGCTGTGTCTGCGCCATGGTGGCCTTGTCGCCGACACGCTGGGGCTCCAACGCCTTCTCTAGGGCAGTGAGCTTGTGCTTGGCGTCGTCGCTCAGGTGGTCATGCAGTGCGAAGAGGAAGAAACGCGTCTCCACGAGCAACTGAGGCATGAGTGAGAGTCAAAGGCCGGAAGATTCCACACAGAACAGAGTACTCACGTGAATACGCTTCCACTCGCTTGGCTCGGAAGCTGCATGAAGCTCGGCTGCTGCGTCGTGAAGGAACGTGGCGAGAATTGTCGTGAGCCGCACGCTCACGGTGCGCACATACTCAGTGCACTGCGCAAAATGCGCGAGACTCGTTTCGACCTCACTTCGGAGCGTGATGAGTTGCAAAAGCACGTTAAACACGTATTGCCGCGAGTCCTGTGGGATGCTGTTTTGGCTGTGGGCAGCAGCTGCGATGGTGGCAGCGGTCGGAGTGGGCGGAGGCACGAGATCGAAGCTTGCCGATGACGTTGTGCGCGTGTCCACTCGGAGAGACTCGGTGCGAGACGATGCGCCGCTACTACTTGCGCTAGCTAAAGACAGAGCCATTGCACTGAGCAGCGCTCGACTCTGTTGCGCCTCTTCCGCGGCACCTGCATGCAAGACACGAAGCAGAGGCTCGGAGTGCATCGTTACGTACTTGGTCATGCACTTGGCCTCGACATCAAGGAGCAACTGACGCAGTTCGGCTGTGCCTCCGTACGCTGCCCCATTGTCGTCTGCGAGCTGTGCGATCCACTTGTCCACCGTTGGTAAATGCCGTTCACGAAGCTCGATGCAGTTGGCGACGATCGCGAAGAGCACACACACTGCCGGCCCTTCTCGGCTTCGCATGGAGCCAGCAACGGAGGCGATGGTACTTGGTGGTGCGATCGCACTCGAAAATTTGTCAAACAGTGTCTCCAATAGCGATACCAACATTGCGTGAAGTTGGTGCTTGAACTCCTTGACTAACACCGTGCGGAACGTCTTCGGATCGATGCCCTCGCTCGTTCCGTCGGCACCGCTTTCATTACTTTCAGCCATTGCCATTAGCACGCTACCAACATGCCTCCAGATGTACGACCAGCGAGTCATGACGTCTGTACTACACACGGTGAGCACAGAGGCACGGGACAAGCGCACTTTCGACTCGGACGACACCATGGACGTATTGCGAATCTCGTCGAATGCAGAGCTCGCCTCGGCGATCAGTTGTGCTGTCTTGGTGGCATGCATGTTGCTGTTTGAATGGACGGACACACTCACGTTATCGTTTGCACTGGCTAGAACATTCAGCGACGTGTCTGTCGCCAAAGATTGCAAGCTACGAGTCGCAATAGGCTCAAAGTACTCATTCGTGAGCTCTTCGCGGTGCTTGGCGAATGTCTGCTGCAAGAAGATGAGCACGATTTTGATACGAAACTTGTCACAAAACGAACTCCGGAGTTGGGCGATGTTAGCGGTGAGCAGCGTTGCATTGGTGCATTTCCTGAGGCTGTTCACCTCTCGGAACGACTCGTTCAGTTGCTTGAGCAGCGTGACACTGGGGGGCATCGCGTGTTTCTCGATCAACTCGACTGACTTGGATAATATCACCCACGCCTTCTGCTGAATCGACTCAGCTTCCGTGGACGTGATGGCCGCCTGTGTCAACTTGGTTCCAGTACTGGAAGGCGACTTGAACACATCGCAAATGAATCCCCAGAGACCACTTCGGAACCGGTAGATAATGGCTGCACACTCAGTCACGACACTTGACGCGTCCATTGTCTCGCTCTGCTGCTGCATCACCGTAAGTTTTGCTTCGAGGAATCCGAGCTGCTTGACTAAGCACACGAGAACAGGTTTTTCCGTCAAGCCGAGGACTTCCAGCACCGTGATAGCACGCTTCTGGTCCTTGATCGACAGCGAGATATCGTCAAAGTGACGTAGTAACTCGGTGTTAGCTTTCTTGGCGATCTCATGTGCAGCAGTGAGCACGGGCTGCAGTGTCGGAATACTGGCTTTTGTCTGGTGAAACTTGAGGCGGGCGTAGTCTTCGGCGAGCTTATCATAATCGCGGTTCTGTAAGCTCTCCTTCATCTTGGTCGTGATATCAAACACAGGACGGAAGCGGTTCAACACGGCCAATGTATTGCGGATCCGGCGTTGCTCCTTGGCGCGCTGCAGCATCACTGATAGTGTAGTGTCCGTGACCGCTTTGAGCGTCTTCATGTCGGCTAGTAAGAGCTCATCGTCCTTCTGATGCGCTCGAATGTCGTCCGAAAGCGCCCGCACTGCCTCGTGACACGACAAATACTGATCAAAATGTGCACTCACCAACGCCTTGAGCTGCTCGGTCTTGTCGGAGGTCGTGCGCTTGAGCTCCTTCAGCTCGTTCTGGAGACTCGAGTAGCTCGTGGTCTGCGCCAGTGTCTCTGCTCAGCCCCACCGTCTCCCAATCCTGTGTCCAGGCCTCCTACCGCATGTGTGACTGCGAGGTACTTCTTGGCATCGAACGTTGGTGACGTTAAGTCGATTTCGGGTGCCTCCAGCGCATACGTCGCTCCTTCCACGGCGCTTGGTCGCATTCTTGATGATACGACGCTTCAAGATCCACAAGAATGCAGACCACACAAACCGATATTCTCACCGGTACAAATATTAATACCCCGATTAATACTGTGTATAATCGGCTCATGCGTTTCTCCGTCATTGCCGTCGCGGACACACTATGTACTACCATACACTGTCTCGACATGCTCGAACTAGTCTATATGTTCAGTAGAACAGTATTCAAGCGACGTAGTTTCATCCTCACTCCCCCCATCGTTGCCCCCACGCGTCTCTCTCACCGACGTGTCGCGCCACTCCAAGCGGCGCTGCGTGGCGTTGGTGCTGAGAACCAACACTACCGGTAGTGTAGCCTTTGCTGCTGCCGTCTGGGTCCTCTCGTCCATCTCCATCTCCCTCGGCTCCTCCCTTCCCATGTCGCGCCGTGTTGAGCAAGCACCGAAACCGATATACATTATGCGAGATCTTCCCATAGTTCAGACCGCTTCAACTTCTCCCTCGGGAGACCTATTCGAGGGGGCATCCGTTACAAACCGTTACGGTTCCACACTTCGCACCCATCTGGCCTGGAAGGTCTCAGCTTCCCTCCTGCGACGATCCGCTCCCTCTGATCATTCTCTCGCTCGGCTCCTCGCCTCTGCCCCGCCGCGACACGCGAGAGCACTGGGTTCTTCCTGCCATGTCGCGCATAGTCATCACGGCTGTGTGTGGAATGTCGCGGTCTATTTTATAATATTGTACACTACTTTTTACAATGCTCGGTCACGCCCGGCACCCATGCATCTTGAGCTCCGTCTTCCACTCATGGATGTTGCTCTGCATGTTCTCTTCCAGCACGGGCACGTGCAGCCATGGGATACTGTTGAAACACTTGGCTGCAGGCATGGCGATGTTCTCGAGGAACCACACTTGCGACGCCAAGAACGCTTCGTGAGACCACTTGTGCCGGAAGTACGAGTCGGGGCACACGGCGTAGCTCATGCGTTCGTCCAGGTCACCCTGGAGGAACAGCTCTTCATTGAGGCGGTCGACCCACTTGGAGTGGATCTCGAACGGCTTCATGGTCTGGCTGATATCGCTCACGTGAATGGCGATCCGCAGCGCCAGAGTCTGCAACTTGAGCGGCAGCACGTCGCTGCTCTCTTCATCCCACTCGTGCCCTGGCACCGCTGCGATGTCCGCCAGCATCTCCTTCTGATAGCACAAGGCAGTCGAGCGGATGGTGTGCTCCACGATGCTCAGCACTTCCTCCTGCTGTTCATTGGTCATCTTGGCTAGCACGTGGAACTTGACGTCCGTGAGCATCTCGATCGCCAACGCGGCGTGCATCTCTTCCATAGGAGCAGGAGCAGAGTACTTGCGAGCAATCTCATGGTTTGTCTTGAGCAGGAAGTCATTGGTCAGACCGATGTGCTCAATGTCGTGCATTATGGCGGCAAACAGGACGCCAATCTGATTGTGCAGGGCGATCTTGTCGCCCAGCGGTGTCGTCCACAGCATCATAAACAGCGAGTGCAGCACATCCGCGGCGTGGCAGGCGTTGTGGAATGGGTTTTTCTCGTTGTAGCGCATCTGAATTTGTTGCAGGAAGATCGGCAGGAAATGAAGGTCCAGTAGTTCCTCACCACAGTCGATGCACGAAAACACGAGCATTCCAATGAGCACGACGCTGTTTCCGCCGGCAAGATCGTGGAGGACGGTCAGATCCAGATGACAGGTGCCAAAGTGGCTCAGGATCATGTGCACAACAATGTCCAAGTGCTGAGCAGGAACATCACACTGCGAGCACAGGCGTCGAAGCTCACAGATCTCAAACATCTCACGAGAGCCGCGACCTCGCTTGCGAGAGCGTGGGGAGGCAGGCATGACCTCGTTTTCTTCCACCATGACTGCACCGGCACAGATCTCTTCCCATGAAAGGGGTGTGTGCTGTGAGGAGCAGCTATACCTTGGACCGCTACTGGCGGTTGTGGTAGCTTTGCTGGCGTTGTGGTCAAACACGTTGGGTGCCGAGTAAGGCTGGTTGTACTGGCTTAAGCTGGCTTGAGTCTTCCGAGGAGCAGGCTTCTCGTGGGGCTTTCTTGGGTGAGGTGGGGTGTTCTGGCGGGAACTAGAGGTCGCCGCGCCACTGGCATGGGCTGTACGACGCTTGTGCGTTAATCCTACAGAGATGGTCTTGAGAAACTGGGCAATGAGCTTGATTTTCTGCTCGACACGAGACCGTCTGCGACGCTGCGAGGCCGACGCCCCGCCCGCCTGAGTCGTGGTCGTCGTGGCGTTCATGCCGACGCCCTGTGCTGGCCCGAAGGCCGTGAGGTGGTCTCGCTTGAGATCACTCACGCTCGCCGTGCTCACCACGCTACTTCGTACACTGTGGATCATATCTTCGGTCGCATGTAGCAGCGGCAGCTCATACTTGCGGGCTTCCTCGTGCTGCTCGGCTGGAGCGGCATGCGCGCTCTGCACCACGTCGGTCGTGGAGCAGATCATCGTCTTGCGTACTGAAGGCAGAGAGAGAGAGAGATGGAGAGATGGCCCGTTCTCCGCGACAAGCCGCAGTCACTGGCGTGGGCGCAGTTCGTCGACCGCAGGCTGTTCCATGCGAAGGCCCCTCTCTTCCCAGCGAAGAGCTCAAGCGGCCGCGGCTGAAGGCGTGTCTCACGGGATTATACGTTGAGGACGACCCCCTAGTGAACTGAACTGAACACGCGAGGAGACCTGCGAAACCGCATACGCAGCTGACAGGTTTAACGGCAAGGAAGTGCCCAACGTATACGCAACGTATACACGGCCACTGCCACACAACACCCGTATTTTTTTAAGTTGTGCCAACGTATATAAAAGGATACAAGACATGTCGCTGACTGATCGGTCGTGACAGCCGGCTGATGGCTGTCCCTGCGAAAACAAATCCCGGTGTTCTGGTACACTAGGCCGGGCTTCAACCCAGCCCTGTGTGGGACAGCACACGGCGTGGTGTGTTTCAGCATGCAAGAGACTTGCGATAACGGAACGAGAGAGCTTCACAAAGAAACGGGAGGTGCGCCAATCGGAACGTCGCGTGGGGTATCAAGTCTCACAAGTCTCTCGCTGCCCACCCACCCATGCTCGCGAATCAGCCGCGCACGAACTTACCATAGTGGGACTCCATGAACCCGAAGCCAGATTGTCACTCCCCCACAAGTGATCGTCACTAAACCTTGCGAACAAACCCTATCGGTTCCTAACGCACCGAAATCGGTATAGAACCGGTGATCTGTGTCGAAGCCCGCAAGAGTGTTTGCACCATCGCGTGGTGCCGTCGGTATCTCATGGCTCTCGGCGAGCATTTGCCACATCGCGCGCGTCAGCCCCCCACCATCTCGCACCGAGAGCCATGTTTGCGCTTCGCCGTTTGACCGCCGTCCGCCTTGCGGTGCGTGTTGCATCCCCACGTCATCCCCTGACAGTCCACTTACATGTGTCATCACTGCCCGCAGGCGCGAACCGTCGTGCTTCAGCGCTCTGCTGCTCCTGTGGCACACACCATCTCGTCCAAGACAAGCGTTGTCGACGTGTGGCGCACAGTCGGCGCTGTCTGTTTTGACGTGGATAGCACTGTCTGTGAGGACGAAGGCATCGATGTGCTCGCTGCTCACTGCGGTGCCGGCGAGGCTGTTGCGGCTTGGACCACCAAGTATGTGGCTGGCGTGTTTGGTGGCTGAGATAGGGACCTGGGGACTGACTAGTCTTCGATGTGGGGATGATCACAGGGCGATGAATGGCGGCGTCAAGTTTGAGGACGCTCTTGCTGCGCGTCTGGACATTATCAAGCCATCGCGTCAAGACATAAAGAACTGTCTGGCGACGAATCCACCAGCCCTCACGAAGGGCATCAAAGAGCTGGTGGCGACGCTGCACGAGAACAACATCGAAGTGTTCCTCGTTTCGGGCGGCTTCCGTCTCATGATCGAGCCTGTAGCCAAGCAACTGAACGTGCCACTGCGCAACATCTACGCCAACACCATCTTCTTCGACGAGAACGATGAATACCGAGGTTTTGACGACACCGAACTCACGAGTCGCGACGGTGGCAAGGCTGAAGCTATTAAAGTCATCAAGAAGACGCACGGCCATGAAGTTATTGCCATGATCGGAGACGGTGTGACCGATCTGCAGGCCCGCCCTCCGGCCGACCTCTTCATTGGGTTTGGAGGTATTGTCACTCGCCCAATCGTGAAGGCAAACGCTGACTGGTTCGTCACGGACTTTGAGGACCTCACGGCGCCTCTGCGTCTCAAGAACTAAACTTATAATGGATAAAGTGAGTGTGAACACGCATGATGAAGTGTATTCGATTATGATTACGGGGTCGCACGAACACGAGGAGGAACTGAGGGCATCTATTCGTCGTCCTCGACGTCGTCGTTGCCGCCCGCCTTCTTGAGCTCGGCGGGGGACTTGCGGAGCGCCTTGACGCGACGGCTCTGCATGCTGTAAATATCCTGCTTCTCGAGGTGGATACGACCGAGCTTGTCGCCCGTGAGCTCGTCTCTCGAGATGTTCTTGATCTTCTTTGGCGCGAGGCCCTTTGGCTTCTTGGTAGCTGCCTTCATGAGGTCGCTCGAGGCGAACTTCGTACGGCGGAAGTGCAGGTCGAAGCGAGGACCCATCTCGTCCAGCTCAACACGTGGGTGCACACCGTCAGCCTTGGCGAAACCAATCGAGTACGAGCGGAAGAAGACCTTCTCCTTCCATGCTGTGCACACGATCACATGGTCGAGGCCCTTGACGTTGATCTGGTCCACGACGGTGCCACGGAACACGTCTATTAACAGGTTCTTGAGCTTGGCGAACGACTCGTGGCCCTCCCACTGGTCACCCGAGAAGACGAAGCACGGCTTCGAACCTGGCGCCTTCTTGCTCTTGCACTTGAAATCGGCGATGGCCTTGAAGTTAGAGAATTCAAGCTCCATGATGTCAAGAATGTGGCCATCGAAGGTGCGACCCTGATGAGAGGTGGAGGGCGTGAGTACAGACACGAAGGTCAAAAAGTAGATGAAGCAGGCACGCCCGTACCAGAACGAGATTGTTTGGACGCTTCTTAGTGTTGCTGCCAACCATGAAAAGACTCGTGTCGTTCTTCTGGGTCAAGAACTCGATCTTGGTCTCATCGTCAAACGGATGAATGTCGTTCTTCTTCGACATCATCTTGGCTTCAGGCGCCTTGAGCATACGCTACACAAGAGCCATGTTCCATTCTCCGTCAATCTACAATCCCTCCAACACCCCAACCCACGCCTACATACCAGATCACGCAGCAACGTGTTCACTTCATCGCTCGTCTTGTTGCCGCGCATGACCAGCAGCTGCTTGGTGTTCTCCACGAGCTTGGGCTCCTTGTTCTTGATCGCTCGCACCACATGCGCTTTCTGGCGCTTGGGCTTGGTCACTGTCGACACCTTGCGGCTCTGCTTGGCTGCATTCTTGGCCACCTTCTTGCCCGCGCGGTTAAGCTGCTTGCCCGCCGTCTGCTTGATCGCCTTCGCTCCGCCAGCCATGGTGACCTCGCTTCCTGATGAGATTGTTGCCTTGGGGCATGAAAGGCCACTTGTACCGCGCAGTATTTGAGAAAGTACAGTACATAGGTGGTTGATTGGCTTGCATCACTTGCTCAAGCCTAGTGTTCTTAACAGGTAGACGCACCAGGGGCTAAGCAGGGCTAATGATTCTTCCACACACCATGTGATCAATTCAGCAGATATCTCCCCTCTGCAACAGTATCTTTGCTCTCTGACGCATGTTCGTTGTGCCGTAGCTGTATGCAAGCCGATGTGTGTGATGAACACGATCATGCTAATTTCTCCATGCCACCGTTCCTCGTGGTGAGGTAGTTATCATGTTACGTTCGTATCGTTCCGGTCGTAAGGTTAGGAACCTCGGTTGTGTCCATCATCGTGTCATCGCCTGGTGGTGGAACTACGGGTCGGCGGCATTCACTCCACTCGCAACCAGCGCTCCGTCGCCTCCGCTCGCGATACAAATGGCTCAGAATCCGGTCTTCTTCGGCGCTGCCGGCGGTTCCAGCTCTTGGGCTGATGATGACGATATCGACACTGCGCCGATTCCGCTCTCCGCGTCCATGCCAAAGTGCGAACTGCGCCACTGGGCATTCCACTGTGTCATGTGGCCGTACTAAGACGTATGCGTCTACAGGGTCGATGAGCAGGAACCTGAGCCACGCGCCGAGTCGCCACGTCGCGACGAACCAGAGCGCCGCGAGCGCACATACTCGAGTGAGTGAGCTGGTGAGCTGATGGGTGAGCTTGACATTCAGTTGACGCGCCGGACGTCTTGCAGACGAACGCCCACGCGATCGTGACGAAAGCCGTCGTGGCCGCGGTGGCTACGAGGATCGTGGTGCTTACCGTGATGAGGGCCGCGCACCTCGTGGTGGCTACGAAGGTGACCGTCCAAAGAACCCTGTTCCTGACCAGGGCCCGTACAAGGTGCGTTTTCATGTGGAAGAAATAGGGCATGTGCCATGACGTGTACTGATTCCTACGCGTTTGCCTTCAGGCATTTGTGGGCAACCTCTCGTTCCGCGTGAACGAGCACGATATCGTCGACTTCATTGGCTCGCCAGAGTCAATCACCGATGTGCGAGTGCAGCGTGACCCAGTGACTGACCGTCACAAGGGTTTTGCATATGTTGAGTTCCGTGATCGCGATGCGCTTGTTGATGCTCTCAAGCTGGATGGCGAGGTATATCCGGCGATTTGCTTTCGTACGTGGCTTTGCCCAGTGCTAAAATATGTGACGAGCATAGAAATTCGATGGTCGCGTCGTGCGCATTGACGTTGCAACCGACAAAGAGCGCAAGCCGCGCCAGAGAGACAACGCATTCTTCGACAAGCGCTCGGACCGTCCACGTCGGTAAGTTGATCTCGTGGATCCGCCATGTTGAAGTGGGACGTCATATGGAGAGCAGACCATACTGAATCTGGTTTCACCCAGTGATGAGCCACGCTACGACACTCCACGTGAGCGTCCACGTCTGAGCCTCGCACCGCGCTCGTCATCCAACGACGACCTCACTGGCAGCCCAAAGGCCAAGAAGGTGAACCCATTCGGTGAGGCCAAGCCACGTGACGAGGCCGCATTCTGGGAGCGTAAGAAGGCGGAGGAAGCTGAGGCTAAGGCCAAGGCAAAGGCCGAGGCTGCTGCCAAGAAGACCACTCCACGCGAGCGCAAGAACAGCCACGATGACACGCGTGGCGGACGTGGGGGCCGTGGTGACCGTACGGAACGCGCAGGTGGTCGCGGCCGTGGCCCTGTGACCGCTCCAGCTAAGAAAGAAGAGGCCAAGCCGAAGGCAAAGGCTGCTGAGCCAAAGGTGCCACCAAAGGTGAGTTGTGTGGTTCCTACTAAGGAGCGCTTGGGGTGCGCCTCTAATACGCTGCACGCATGATCTCAGGCGACGAAGCTACCGGCGCCAGCATCAACCAAAACCAAGAACGCCTTTGACCTTCTTGGCGACGACTCGGACTCGGACTAGCTGAGTTTAGATGGCGTATCGTAAGATGATTGGTCAAAACGACCTCCCAGGGATGTCTGTGATTGGTCCAATATAGCAACGTACCTCTCCCTCCAACACGGGACTACGAACTAATTCGGGACCGTATCCATCCCGGATGGTCAAGGTCTAACAAGGGACTGCTTTTCGATCCTGCTTCCTCTTCCCCCTTCGAGAGCTAAAAGATAGCAAAGCGCCAAGAACGCCACTGAGGAAGCACCATGTCGCGACGATACGACGGCCGCACGACCACCTTCTCGCCCGATGGTGCGTGGGGATTAAGATGAGCGAGGTGTTCCGCTAGCTGACGCATGCGCAGGTCGTCTCTTCCAGGTGGAGTACGCTATGGCAGCGATCAACAACGCCGGCTCGGCGGTCGGCATCCTCGCCAAGGACGGTGTCGTGATTGCCAGTACGTCGCATTAGGACAAAGGGTGGAGTGATGGTAGCTGATGGAAAGTGTGACATTGTCGTATTCGTTGTGACGAACAGCTGAGAAGAAGGTGGTGTCGAAGCTGCTGGCGCCGAGCAAGACGAGTGAGAAGACGCTGAAGCTCGACGACCACATTCTTTGCGCCGTCGCCGGTGTGTTTCCAATGCCATATGCTGTAATCTGGAGCGTCTAGACTGAGAAGATTCACTCATGTGATACAGGCATGACGTCGGATGCCAACATCCTCGTCAACTACGCGCGTCTGTCGGCTCAGCGCTATGAGCTCGCGTACCAGGAAAAGCAGCCATGCGAGCAGCTCGTGCAGGCAATCTGTAACTACAAGCAGGCGTACACGCAATTCGGCGGTCAGCGTCCGTTTGGTGTGTCGTTCCTGTTCGCCGGGTGGGATCGCCACCATGGGTTCCAGCTTTACCACAGTGACCCAAGTGGCAACTACGGCGGCTGGAAGGCTACGGCCATTGGTGCCAACAACGGAGCTGCCAAGAGCGTGCTCAAGAACGAATACGATGAGAACCTGACGGTGGAGACCGCACTGAAGCTCGGTGTCAAGGTCATGAGCAAGACCATGGACTCGACCTCGTTGAGTGCTGAGAAGCTGGAGTTCACAACGGTCACGTGCGACGCGAACGGCAAGGTCGTCCACCGCCAGCTGACGCAGCAGGAGACTGAGGCACTGCTGAAGGAAGCTGAGGCCGAGAAGGCCTCCGCGGGAGACATCTAAGCTGACGACGCATATGAAGAAACCCGATCAGAGCATACACACATATCACTGGACGATTTTTCGCCATAATCAGTTTGACTTTTGATTTCTTCCCATGTATATCACGTTCCATTCATTGTCCCATTCTGCAACTTGTCACTTATCGACGAAACTTCACCGGCTACACCGTTCGAGACTCGGTCCCATTCCTTGTTGATACTGTTTTTGGCCTTTTGCTCAATGCGTGATGAGCATGATGAGTAGTCAATACCACACACCATGAAGGATAGCAAAAAGCCCAGCAACGCCAAGCAGAGTGCAATGATAACCCAGTACTTGACGTTCTTCCACCAGTAGACGTTCTTCAGCTTCTTGGCTGTCTTGTCATACTTTAGTGCGTCTTGTTGGAGCTTGTCCGTGCGCATGACCAGGAGATCAATCTTCTCACCCCTCTCCATAAGCTGATTCACGTTTTCGATCATGATCATCTTGACTTTCTCCATCTTCTGCCGCACCTGCGACAGTGGCGTTTCAATCTTCAGATTGTCGTACTTCTTCATGAGCGTCTCCATTGTCGGAGCGAATGCCGACATCCCGTAGGCAATTGCCGTCTTCGCTTGCCGTGCGTACTGCGCCAAGAACGCCGTTTTCATCTCTGTCAGCATCGCGAACGCTGCGTTCGCGTGCACTTTCTCTTCGGCCATGCACATGTAGGCCAGCCCATCGTCGTGAAGGAAGAAAAAGTTGTACTCATTGTATGGAAACACACTCCGCACTGATGCCGCTGTGGCCGCGGCATCCTGTTGCGCCAGATGCTTCAATACCGCGCGCGTGACTGTTGGGAAGTTGCCACCCGTGCTCTTGTCCGTGTACTCACAGAGCACATTCTGCTGTCGGGCGATGAGCGCATACACGATCGACATGGGTCGTTGAGTGCGCGACCTCTCACGTATTACCATTCAGGATCGACCTCCCAGTCATCAATTGGATAAAATCCGCACGAAATAATACACTATTGGCTGAAATGTGCCTCAAAATGTGAGTGCCGGCATTGACGTGGTGAACTGGACATGAGAACGCTGGAAGCACTGACGCTGGCGCTGTTCTGCGCCGTCAATGACGTTGGGGGCGTGAAGGGAGATGGAAGCGCACCTCAAATGCGCAATGAAGTGTGCAACTCGCTGACGGGGCCATTCTGCCTGCATCTCGGCGCGGATGTGTCCTTCGCGACGTACATGACCCCGATCGATCCTCCCTCGTACGATGACAAGACGGCGGAGGCCAAACGCCAACTGATCGATCGCGTCACCGATCAGAAGAAGTGCTTCTTCCAGCATTTTGTGCGTAGTTGGATGGATGCGGGCGGCGATGTGAACGATATCATGAGTCAGCGCGTCCGCTCCATCGACGAATGCGAGCAGCTCTGCTGTGAGCACCCTAAGTGCAAGTCGTACACGTTCTGGATGGGTCACACCTGCTTTCTACGAGCAACCAAGAATTTTCCACGCGAGGATGGCAACTCGTTTAGCGCTAACAAGCTGCATTAGATGAGGGGAAATATACGGATCGTGCGTTTCTGTGTTTATCACCATGGCGACCATGAAGCTTTGCTTCGTGGCATCATTATGCGTGATTGGTCGTTTAGTTCTTTCGGCTACGGTAGTATGTCAGAATGATGGTGTTGAAGTTGAACATGTCGGGGCGGAATACTCCATCAAACGGAAACGCGTCGTCCGCAGGCAACGGAAATGAGCTCTGTGCATGTGCCACCACGAGAAGAGGTGCTCCATAAGTAGCCGTAGTGAGGGATGCAGTAGATGACGAGTATGGTCGTGCGGACAGGTCATTCGACGAATTGAAGCACTAGCGAAGGCATTTGTCGACTGCATTAACGTGAGTGAAGCAACAACGTGATGCGGGCTGCATGTGACTGATGGATCCCAAGGACGGGCGCCTCATGGATATGGAGACGGTGAGGTAAAATCAAGCATGCAATAGATATATCCGCAACTGAGCTATACCGAAACTAGCTTCGACGCCGAAGTGATGCAATGGAGTATGACGAAGAGAATGAACGGCTCGTTCACAAACAAGAAACGCGTATGATACGACTTGTGCGATGATAATATTTGCTATCGAATTCCTTGAGACGAGGTGAATTGGTCTGATGAGTGATGAAACAGAGTCGAGGAGGCGCTCGGAAGTACACGGCAACTTGGCTTGTCCTTCAGACAGCACACCAGCTTCTTCTAGAGCAGAAGACTGTCACGCAGGTTCGGATACTGCAGTTTTCCCTCAACGCACGCCTAAGCGCCAGCTCATCTGAATTTAGAGGGAGCTGTACTACCTCCATCCGTTCTTCAAAAGCCAGAGTGAGGCAGATGAGGCCATTATCGGTGCTGAAATATGAATCGCAATGATCAATGGGCAAGCATGATTGTTTTGCCTGTGATGACAGATGCCGGCTGTATTCTTGGCATACCACGAAGCAGTCTAAATATCTGCGGTGCAACTAAGGGTTGCTTTACCGGGTGTCTTGAAATTCGCGTATGATGGGGTTTCGGCCTACGGGTTCTCAGTCTGACATTATTTACTTTAGCGAGATGACGTTTGGAAGAATCATGACGACGGCGACGAGCATCCTATTACTCAGTTGATCATGCGTCTGTCGCCTTGTGATGTGTAAGCGTGCCAAGGTGCTTTGACGTTAGCAGAGCTTATTATCGTTACTTTACAGACGAAGCAATGCTGCTTGTATCATCGTCGTTGAAAAAGACGGTCAGGCAACCATGGACCGTGTTTCCTGCTCCAGTTGGGTCTGACATCTGTTCTGGTAGGCATCTTCCACCGACTGCGGTTCGTTTGCTATCAAGCTATCAGGAGATATTATTGCTGAGGCAATCATAGCGATGACAGTTTCTGCAAACGCCTTCCATCAATCATCATCACCGGCCGTGGGTTTCCGGATGTTGGCACTCGGTATCGACTGATTCTTGCGGCAACACATAAGGCCTCACTCAGCTTTTTGAAAGAATGTTTGTGAGCATGTTGAAGACGGCATTGGGCATTCCTGTGTATGGTTTGTCAGACTGCAATCCGTTCGGTCTATCTATCATGGTACGATTTGGATTCTTGGTTCCAGTATGAATCATTCACATCAAATGTGGAGGATAGCTCACCTATAGGATTGGCTCAGCACGAATGCCGATCGACTCACCACCATACAGTTAGTTGCCGATGCAGCCATGATTAAAGAACGATGCTAACGTTGTGTGGTAGCCATTGATGTTCGGTGGATAGGTTTGCGACCGTCTGCTATAGAAGCCTTAGCTTTGCCGGAAGCTGCTTTCAAAGATCTCACTTTAAACGATTTGAGAACAGCACGGTCGCTAGCAGCTTCAAAGTTCGTGGAGGTATGTCCTACTACTGTGGTATGAGAGCAGCAGCTCAGGACAGTTACGTTTGTAGACACACAACGAGTATCACCATGAGTTGACGTTCTGGATGTCCAACAAACTCCCATTCAAGGTCGAGCTAGAAGCACTTCATTTGCTAGGTTTTGGTTTTCTCTCCGAATATGTGGAGAAGTGTATCATTGAGCAGAAGTTCATATAGTTCCAGCCATTTGCCTCTTCACCGCTTACACCGGATTGACCACGTTGAGATACGATTCTAGAAAAGGGAAGTATGCAACTCGCATCCAGAAGTAGACTGTGACTGCGAGTAAGATGGAGATAGGAAGTGCTGGTAGCGCCTTCTTGTAAATTCCGAGTAGGAACAGAGTTCCGCCGAGACCCTGTATCAAACCCATGTCAGCTACTTTGAGAGCGAAGTCAAACATTACAACTGACCATAAGTACAGCAATCAGGCACCCAGCCATGGCAGCAAAATCATACATTGCCGCCCGGGATACAAGCACACTGTAGAAGACAAAATCCCCAAGTCCAAGTTTGATCGTGCTGGGCTCCTCTGCCAAGACAAATAGCGAAACCCATTAAAACCTTACCATGAGATTAAGATGATCGTCAGCACGTACCTCCTTCGTCTCGCGCGTACTTCTTATAGAGATCGTGCCAGAGCTCGCTTTCACGGCCGCGATACCGCTCAATTATTCGATCAATTTTGGGGATTGCCTGAGGATTGTATCGCGCGTAAAACTGAGTCAGACGCTTCTTGATGACTGCCTCATGACCCGAATCGCGTCGAGGTAAGTCTTCTCGATGTTCTGTCGGGGGGCATTGACTTGGTGACTCCAGGCGCAATGGAACTTCAGCCTCGCACTGGTAATATGTATCCGCTGGCTGACGTGGAGTTGGTACGAAATGATCCGACTTCGGGGTTGGCTGTCGAGTCTGCGGATGTTTCACTTCGGCTTCATAAAGAAGCCCTAGATCGACAGCGCGTCAAGCGTCAGTACAGCGCACTCATACATTTGGAAGAGAGAGGAAAATACCGGGAAGAGGTCTGCCTTCTTGCTGAACAAGATTCACGAGCCACTTGAGAGGGCCGCATGGTGTTAGAACGGCACATAGATCATAAAATGCGAGGACGACGACGAGGGCCCAAGTGCTCCACTCTGGAAACTGCCCAAGTTGCCACGCCATGATGATCGACGTCAGCACCAAGTAGATCTGTGCGAGCCACATTGGTGTCCCCTTTTGATAGAAGACAGCGATAACTCCGACCACCGCGAAGTTGTACATGCCGACCCAGAACGTGATGCTATCGATGATGATATCAAACTGAGCCATAGTGATGAGAACGATGTTCCCTCCAAGAAGACCCAGAAGCATGGCTGATGAGAACATCATGTACCCGACGAGGATGCGATTGAAGTTGAACTTGTAGCACGCAACAATCACGAATGTGGCGACCAAGAAGAAGCACACGATCACTACGGCGTTGATCACAGCCTGCTCAAACTTGGTTCCATCCGACGCATCCTGGTCTGAGCTGGGTCCATACACAAGGTACGCGCTGAAAATCACATGTAATGAGCGCTAATCCACAGATTGCGATGAAGCTTCACTCACTCTGCCAGTGCCTCCGCCATTGCCGGATCCACAACGTTGAGTGACACAAAACTGCACACCACCAAGTGTCAGATTTCAGATCGTGCGGCTCAGCCCCGTAAACTCGACAAACACACCTAGCAAAGAGCATTGTTACAGTCACAGGCCACACGACCGCGGAGAACGACCCGATGGAGTGCAAGAGCTCTTCATGTGTGAAAGCGTCATCGTCGTCCGAACTGACGGAGCAGGTATCCTGCGGATCCTCTTTCCCATTCGACTCGTCACGAATGCGTGTCGGCAACAAACGCTCGTGGAGATCTTCCTCTTCCTCCATGGAGGCGGCGTTTGTGTTGCACGCCAGAGCAGCTGCGAGCGGAGATGTCGCCGCTCCACCTTTTCGTGCCATCACGGCGGATGTAGGAGGAAGATGGCGAGGATCAACAATAGCATCATTCAAGCAACATTCAAGCGACATTGTCATGGGTACCATCACTCTTTAGTCGAGACTCAACACATTGGTGCCAAGATGGTAAGACAGAGAAGCCCAGCCTCGCTTCCTTCCTGTCATCATGACTTGGGAGCGTCTCATATGGATGCAGAAGCTCAGCGTCTCGTACTGACTCTAGATCGGTTCATGCTGAGGACTTACGTGTAAGGATGGCGTCAAGCGCATGTATGGAGCGTCATCAACGGTTCCACCAAATATACCATTCAGCAGTCAAGACCGGTGAAACGCCACATCCTCGGTCATGTATGCGCACAGCGGGCAGCCGCAGCCACGTAGACGACAGCTCTCAGCTGAGGCGACCAGGCTACAGGAGAAGTTGTCGACGAGGTCAAGCCGCGATGAGCTTGTCACGGTATGGGCACACAGAGGCGGTAACATTACCACAACACTCATTATGGTCGTGCTGCCCTTACAGCGGCGGATCATTCGAGAGCGATACGCTGTCATTTGTGGTCAAGAAGTCTCGAACGAGAAAATTGGATCATGGTCGTGGCAGGTATGCAAACGTATGCTCTGATTTTCGAGCTGACGCTCGGCTGATTGAAAATGGTGAAAGCGCTTGATGGACGATTCAGTCTCTATAGCTGCGTCAGGGTTGGCTTTTTTCGTATGCATCACCTCAAATGGAGATCTGGTGTCGGTTGGTATGCCTGATCGTTCCCAGTTTGAGGCAATCTGCGCTGGCGCGCCATCCAAAAAGAAGACAAAAGCGCTTTGTCATCCACCGAAGTCTGCACACAGAGGTCTTCTTGCGACCGAAGCGGCAATCTTCTCTCAACCAAATCCAACACTACAATTCCCGATCAAAGTCAATCTGCTATCATCGTCAACTCACTCTGTGCGTCAAGTCTCATGCGGTTTGAGCCATTGTGTGGTGTTAGCTGCCAATTGTGCAGGTCAGCTAGGGTTGCACTCGTGGGGAATAGGAGACAAGGGCCAACTTGGCCTCGGCAGTGGACACCTTATCGTGACTGTGATGACACCCATTTCAGCTTCGGCTGAACTTCAGAAAGCACTTACGTCGAGCCAGGATCACGCGTCTATTTTTTTGCGATGTGGTCCAGTTTCCTCATGCGTTGTGATCAGTCAGCCAACGTGCTCTCGTGTCTGGATCTGGGGCTCGATGCCTCCTCACTCTGGCACATGGTTTAAACCAACAAGTGATGTGATTCCATCTTGTGACTTCGCGGTCCGAGACGTCAGCCTCGGTCTATCACACATCGTCTTTGTATCAAGGCAAGGTGAGCTATTTAGTTGGGGGACAGCGAATGACCATGGTCAGCTTGGAATTGGGCTTGATCAAGATCATTGTCATAATCTGTACGACAGCCTCCACCGAGTGCCTTTTCACCATGCTGAGATACGCTTCTCTCAAGTCTGTTGTGGCTTCAGCCACACGCTTGTGCTTTCTGAGGACGGTAATCGCGTCTTTGCTTGGGGAAACAATCGACTTGGTGCATGCGGCGCGAACACGAAATTTTTCGATTATTTTTCTCCCGTTCTCGTCCCACTTCGGAGTTTGACAATATCTTCCATCGCATGTTGCGGCCACACATCTATAGCGTTTCTCAAGTCTGGCACCCAGGGGATGCCTTATGCCATGGCATGGGGATGTGTTGGAGGTCGCGTAGCACATCTCTTGCCAACAGAGTTGGATGTTCCAGAGTATATGCGAGGTGAAACGTTCGGTGCTTCTGCCTTTTATGGCGGTGTGCTGTGGCTTCTCGATGAGGATACAATCCCATCAACTGAATCTACCCAAGTCGACGATGCTCGGCCCGCTAACACTCAGTCACAAGTCTACTCACAAAAGCAGACCGATGAACCATGCCTGATAGGCGTCAGTGTCGTTCCTTCGACCCAGTCGTCACGTCTTGGAGATCTTCGGTGGACACGAATCATATCAGGTCGGCTGCGCGTGTTTGAGTCCGACAGTGTCGTCATTCTTCTCCGTCAAAGAACTGTGAACGAGTTCACTATAGAGCCACTGGAAACTGGGACAAATGCAAATCTGACCAAGCCATCAGTTACTCCTGTCGCTGAGGGCATTGGGCTTCACATGATCATGCTACCGATGACCTCAGTTGGCTCGTTTCGGCTCGCTTGGGCGGCTCACGATCCGGTTAGAGTCACCAGCGTACTCAAAATCGACTGCTGCCGCCATCCGAGAATGCGAAACTCAATACTTCTGCGTCACCGACAATTTTTGCGAGAGTGCTACGAAGAGGCAGGAGACAAACCAATCTTCGGAACTTTTCTTCAGCTTGTGAAGAAAAACCACGAGATTGCTGAAGCAATTCAGTCGTCTCCTTTTGCATCGACGAAACCAGACGTCTACGACATCGATAGAGCTTCATACGAGATGGTTGTACGTGTCAGCCGCCCAAGAAAACGAGGTTTCACAACAGACTTCGCGTTATGGAGTGACTTTCTCGTTCTCGACGACTTACATTGTAATCACGAAGATGTTCTGACGATACCACTGGAGGGACTAGAACTTCGGGACTTGCTGCAAATTGAGGAGGCAGTCCGGATAGAAATGACGTTTGTCGCAATTGCCAACACTGTTGTGCCTCACGGTGCCTCCTTTAGTGTTGGTAATGTGACCGAGGCGGAGGAATCACCAGTGACAACACCAACACCGTCGAAGCTGGAGCTGATGTCTCTAAATGTCCCACAAACAGCTCTCGAATTCCTCGTTACTGGATGCAGAAGTCGGACGGAGCTTGACCACGCTCATGTACTAAGAGACGACGCGTCCATTGTTCTCGGCGTTTGCTCATGGACAAATGAGAGACGTGATCGGTTCTATTCGGTAAAACAAACAGCTCACGCGGCAGCGACTATTACCCAGATCCACCTTCCGGATGATATAAGCCTCGATGGACGAAGGTCTTGTCTTGATCAACTCACCCTGTCGATTCACAGGTTCTTATGGGCGCAGATGGATCGAGATCTGCTAAGTATCAGTGAGCTGTACACGCGTATCGGCGGTGCGGCTGACGCACTTGCCTTCCAGTTATCTCTTAAGAACCACGGGTTTCAACTTCGAGTCGAACCAAGTCGAGAAGAATGGTACTCAGTCTTCCGTACCGTCCTCTCTCAATGCCGTCCGAAGCCTGTTTCTCGACTGACGCTCGATGCATTCCGATTGTTTATGATGGATCCCTTCCACGCAGAGTTCTGGCGTCACTACGTGGCTGATTGGTGTGACGTGGTTCAAGGACAGAATGCCCGGTGGCGTGTGGGTGATGCGTTGATTCAGGCATTTCCATACGTGCGAGACAAAGCCGGATGTATCCGTTGGCAAGAGTTCGTCAAAGGGATTTCGAAGCTACATGAAGCTTTAGCGTGGGAGTTGAGCACTGCCACCACGTGTCGGTTGCTTTACCGGCTCGACAGGAGGAACAACGGACTGGTTGCTGTCGAAGGCTTTTTCAAACTACTTATCCAAGAGGCCATGAACACCGTTACTACGACACCAAAGCGTATCGGTCGATCAAGACGTGCTGTTGCGTCTGCGTGGAGAAGACCAGACGTCGAGGCGTTCACCACACCGGATGCGGTGCGTAAAGTCTTTACTGACCGAGCGCGAGGCAGCGACGATAGAAATGGCGATACAGCTGAGCGAGATCGCCTTCGACGCATTGGAAATTCCCACCTCGCTCGCGTTCGCTCGCTTCCAGTGACTCGACTGCTAAGGTAAGCTGCGGTCATTCTCTGTCCCTCGGATGCTCCTAACTCCATGTCGTGTTGCCCTCATCAGCGAAGGTGTGCACTTCCGGCCCGCGTCACCTTCCTCCAACGAACCACGCTCGTGTCATGCTGATGACGCGGGATAATCTTCGATGCATGATGCTTCGCTTCAGTCGTCACTTCTCATTTCTCCAGCCATTTGCCATGTTTTCGCTTCTCTCGACACTTGTCCTCGTGTTCTCGCCGCGGTTCAGCCATGCAGTCAACTTTGAGTTGCTCACGTCGGACAGTTCATCGTCCTTGACAGCATTCTCAAGTAGTAACAGTGGGAGTGGGTCAGGTGAGGAGGACCAGGACACGAAAGCCCCCAATGTGACCAAGCGCCTGACTGCCGAGGGAATCAACATCATCGGTGACCGCCTCCCTGGCTACGTCTGCTCAACCACCAGGTCGTGTGGGGAGATTAGCGGCTGCTTCTTCACTGCTATCGACACGAGATCAGGGGAGTGTGAGTACAAGAGAGATGCACGCAATATCTCTGTGGACCCAGCATACACCACTGAAGCCTTCGTGCCAGGGCCGATGGGAAGCGCTGTCAACTTCTACCTCGTGCTTGAAGACTGTGATACTGACCGGAGTGACGTCATACACCAGGAGACTAAGACCGACTACACCACATGTTTGGATTCGTGCAGCAAGGTCGAGTCGTGTCGTTCGAGCGTGTGGACAGACGAGGACCAAGGCACATGCTACCTCAAGACGACAGTCGGAGCATGTGTGGACAAGAAGAACGCCGTGATGGGCATCCGCTTCTCGGAGTAATCAGGTACGACAAACAG
Organism: Pythium aphanidermatum DAOM BR444; assembly: GCA_000387445.2. Lineage (NCBI taxonomy): Eukaryota > Oomycota > Peronosporomycetes > Pythiales > Pythiaceae > Pythium > Pythium aphanidermatum. Next base: position 83,412 of record KE463874.1, on the reverse strand, counting down.
GATGGTGGACACTAATACATGCTACTCTCATTCGCGATGAAAGGCGATGCAGTCAAAATCTTAGAGGCGCCCAGCAGCAGCCTTCTTGAAGCCCCAAAGACGGAGACGGCTGATGCCACCGTCGGGGAACATCTCGAGCTTGACGAAGTTGATGCCTTGCGCCATGAGATTCACGTTTCCGTCCCGCACACTGAAGTAGTGCTGCTTGTGAGCTTCGAGCTTGACCCGCGGCAGCAGCACCTGCCACTGCGTCTCGTCGAGTGCAAGCACATCGTCGTCGTTGCGGCCGTGGAACGTTGTGCCATACACCACGCAGCTCTCGGGGAAGTTGCCCTTGAAGTGGTTCGTGTCCACTTCGATCTCCTGCACCACGCCCATGTGGCCGAGCTTGAGCACGCACCAGTCCTTCCCAGGCACCGTCAAGAGTCCGCTCTGCGGATCAGCCTTGAGCACTGCTGGTCGTGTCTTCTTCCGGGCCGTCTCCCAGCCATCGGCCATGACCAGACTGCGGCCAGGCGCCAACAAGTTCTTCGGATGCCCATAGTGCGCGTCGTTGAACGCCACGACTTGGCCACCGTTAATGGCCGCCACCAAGTCCACGAGCTTGGTTTGCGGCACGCGACTCCAGTCCACGACCACGCGACCGTAGACGCGAAGACGCGCGATGCCGCCGTCCGGGAACATGTTGACACGCAGGTGCGTCCACGGCTGGTCACTCGCGACCTTGAACACATTATGGCGCGTCTCGGGGTATCCAGGGCCAAGCTCTGTCATCCAACACTCCCAGATCAGTATCTTCTTCCTCAGTCCAGGTCGCGCCTCGACTCACCCGAGAACGGCACGATCTCCTCCCATGTGTCGCTCTGCAGCTCGTCCGCCAGTGCCTGTTCGTCCCTTGTGGCCGCACGCCCCATCTCGCGGTCCACAGGCGCACGCTCCGAGAGCTTCTGCAGTGCCAGGGGCCATTCGGACTTGTCGGCGCTGAAGCGCGCGGCCTGGATGGACACGCGGGGGGCGTTGTTGCCCGTGAAAAAGGCCGTGTCGACGTCGATGGCGTCCACGGCGCCACGCAGCCCCAGCTCGATGATGCACCAGTCATGGCCGGCCACGCGCTTGCGACGCG
>KE463874.1:61026-82138 GCA_000387445.2 Pythium aphanidermatum DAOM BR444 | reverse complement strand
AAACTTAAGTGGTTCTGTTAAAACCGTATGGATTTAGTAGAAAAGTTCGAAATCGAACCGAGACGGGTACAGCGCGAAAGGGGGTTCATCGTGGGTTTTCATGGGGAAACCGATGACCGTTGAGGAAGGAGGCGAGACGCTGCGATGTGGGGCAGTTGAGTGGCTGATACACATCACTCATGCGCTGATGGTCACAGCCACAACAACATGCAGTCGATGTGGAGACGAACGGTCTCATTGAACAGGCTATATGCTGTGTTGGGAGCAGTTTCATCGTCGAGCGAGTTCACAAAGAAGTGCGGAGAGTCGCTGATGGTCCTGCTCTCGTCAAGTAGCCTGAAGTACTGTATGGCCACTGTCAACTCTGCGAACATACCCCCGTCGTGACAACATCCGGCCTGGTGCCACTTGCTGCGAACGGGCGTTTTGATTGCGTCCCTTCGCGGATAAACCGCACGCAGAAGCTGTGACGCCAACCAACTAGGCCTGGCCAAGTTGGCCATCGTGACCGCGACGACACTGATCTCACTACGGAGTGTACGCACAAAATTTGATGACAAAATGACCCCTCCGAGTCGACGAGCTTTCTATAGGAAGCGCCTTGGAAGAGATGCGTGTCGATAGCGTGGAAATGGCGAAACTGTCACATGAACTCACGAGCTGATGGTATACATACTCCAGGTTCTTAGTCCCAGTCGCTAGCGATCTATTTCCATTCGACATCCTGCTGAGTCCAGCTCAGCTGGATCTCCAGCGTGGCTGGAATCCATAGAGCCGAATCTCGTCGATATGGGTTCACTGGCCGGTGCGCATCCTCCAGATTGCGCGGGGGATCCATACTGGAATCAGGTGTGGCCGTGCCATGCAGCACCAAGCGACTTCCCTGAACAGATCAACGAAATTAGGATTTGGTCAAAACCTCAACCCAGCCTCTCAGTCCCAGATTTCAATGTCGAAAACAACAGAAAATGCTCAAATTTCGATTTTTTCACGAAATGGATATAGCTGTGGTCGAAATGCGCAACGGTTTTCTCTGGCTCCATAAACGACACACGCCTTTCTACAGTACAATGTCGTTCATTTCGGGAGTTGGCCGTTCAATTTGGCGGGAAATACCGCACACCCGCCCGCCGACGGCCGCCTTGAGCAGTCCGGTGCGACGTTCCACCTCAACAACAACGCAACGTTGGGAAACAAAACGCGCGGGGATCAAAAAGCGCGGGGTGAGGTTTTTTATGACCGACATAAAACCTCCTTCCCGCCATCTTGGTTTCCTTCAACGCCAACAACTGGGGAGCGCGGGTTCGTTCTCCCGCCTCTTGAGAGGAAGAAGAACAAAAAAGGAAACGAAGGCCAACCCGCACCCTTCCCCTTGTCTCGGGCCGACCGGTTTTAACCGAACACATACAATTTCGTATACTAATTCATAGAAAAACGGGTGGGTCTGCGTGGGCCGTTTCCTCCGGCGACGGTGAGAACAAAAACGGGAAGGCCCGTCACGGGCGGGCGGGCAGCAGCCGAAAGAGAAAGCACTAGGAAGAGATCGCGACATGGAGGCGGACGCGGCCGCGATGGCCATGGGGCCCAGGGAGGCCAAGGCCGAGGCGCCGGCCGACAAGAAGGAGGACAGGAAGCAGCCGCTGCGGCTGCTGACGCGCAAGCTCATTGAGACGTACACGGAGATCAATACGGTGCGTGACTTCAACATGCGGGCGGGCGGACGCGGGGCTGACGGACACATGCAGAACTACTACAACAAGCAAGAGGGCCAACTGCGGCGGAAGAAGAAGAGCGCAGCGAAAGGAGTGGACATTAAGGAAGACTACGTGTTCGAGGCGGCGGAAGAGGTGTTCCATGGGCGCTATCGCGTGTTCGGCACGCACAAGCTGGGGGAAGGCTCGTTCGGACAGGTCGTGGAGGGGGAGGACCTGCAGACTGGTCTCATGGTGGCGATCAAGATCGTCAAGAAGAAGAAGAACTTCACGACGCAGGCGCAGACGGAGATCGCGATTCTCGAGGCGCTGCAGCAGTCGGACCATAGCGGACGGCGGTTCATCGGTGCGTGGTCCATCCGGCGCAGTCGAGATCGAGGAGGGGCTGACACGCTGTTGCTCTGGATGCAGTGCAATTGCTGGACACGTTTGTCCACGAAGGCCACCAGTGCCTGGTGTTTGAGAGGCTCGATATGAACCTCTACGAGCTCCTCAAGAAGACGGCGTCCAACGGCGTCGGGCTCAAGCTCCTGCGCAAGCTCACCCGCCAGATCTTACAGGTGAGAAGCTGTGTGTTCCGAACACCTTGGCTGTGTTGACGCTGAAAGGGCTCGTTGGTGGTAATCTACAGGCCATGGAATACCTGGCTCACCCGTCCGTGAACGTTGTCCACTGTGACCTCAAGCCGGAGAATATTCTGCTCGTGCACTCGAGTCGCAGTATGCTCAAGGTCATCGACTTCGGGAGCTCATGTCTGACGCACAAGCAAATGTACCAGTACATCCAGAGTCGGTACTATCGGTCCCCAGAAGTGTTACTCGGACTCAAGTACACCACTGCCATCGACATGTGGAGCCTGGCGTGCATCATGGTGGAAATGCACACTGGGAAGCCACTTTTCGGAGGCATCGACGGCTACGATCAGGTTCGTCGCATCACAAACGTGCTGGGGATGCCGCCTCGGCATATGATCGAGCGCGCTCTTCCCATGTACAAGCACGACTATTTCGACGAGATTGTAGTGACGGAAGGCGATACCCGACGAATCGACTTCAAGTTAAAGGTCAAGAAAGTCAACACTAAAATTCCAGGAGGTAGCGACGAACCCACGACGCTCGCGGAGATCATCGGCGCCGAGACGGGTGGCCCAGGAGGCCGAAGGCTCAACAAACCTGACCACAGCGTGGAAGACTACCGCGTGTTCGTGGACCTACTGCACCGTATGCTGGATCTCAAGTAAGTGGCTCATTCGACATGGGAACACAACCACACGAGCTGACTTTGTGATGTGTACTCGTTTGACAGCCCGGAAACGAGAATAACACCGACAGAAGCGCTACAGCATCCGTTCATCACGGCGTACAGTGAGACTGAAGCACGAGAGAAGAAGTCGAAGCTCATGCGATCGAACCAGATGCGCGACGTGTACAGCTCTAGCAGTGAAGCGCATTCGATGTACGTTGACTCAAACATGGCACGAATCAAGCTGCGGCGGCTTCACGACACGAGGGACTCAATCCATTGAGCGACATCCCGAACGTTGTGACCGAATATGAACCGACGGACCCGTAGTGTCCAGTATTCGAGGGCTACGGCGGAGCACAATGCATGTTCTCGCCAACCGCGTGTGCACTCACACACGCCACGAAACCTCGGCGGAACACTCGAGACATGTCGACTCCATGAGGCAGGGTCGAATCGTCCACTCCCGCTGTACAACTGAGCCGTGCCCAAACCGCACGAGAGGTTGCCCCCTTCAAGCGACGAGATGAAGCTTGTCGCTCCTATTCCTCCTGTCAGTCGATATGAATCTGCAATAGAGTACAAGTGCAGAACCTGTAGCTGTCAGGACAAGATGATAACGAACAACGAAGCGTTTGGCTAAAGGTCCCGAGGGAGGTCCTTGATCGGTTTGATGGTTAGAACTTGACGCGGAGCGAGATGCCTCGGCTGTAGATAGTGACACCTCGCTCGGCTCTCTAGCAGTCGACTAACTTGGCTGACAGAGGCGCTTAGTTCTCGCCCTGGCGCTTGAGGTACTCGAGGAGCACGTTGAGCGCGTGCGACTCCTCACCGAAGTCGGTGATGACGGCGCACGAGGTCGAGACGACCTTGCGGGCCTCGCCGGTGCTGTCGATCTTACAGAGACCGCACCACTCACCGAGCTGCTTGCCCGATGGCACGAGGATGAGGTTCACGCCGTGCTCCTCGCAGAGGGCACGCACGAGCTTGCTGTAGCTTGGCTCGTCGCAGTCCTGGGCCAGGCAGCAGAGGCGGGCACGACGCGAGTCGAGGGCCTTGGCGGCCTCGTGGAGACCACGCTTGAGACCGTCGTGGATGAGGGCCTTCTTGAGCACCTCCTTGAGGGCGTCCATCTCGCCAAGCTCCTTTGGGACTTCCACCGCAACTTCCTCAGCCGACATGTTTCTTCAAGAGACTACGTAGAGTTCTGTGGAGTCCTCGGAAGCGCTTTTTCGCTATTGCCATTGCGTCGCAAAGCCCAAAAGAGCTCTTCGCCATTGGACGCATTGACTGGTGCACAAGCCACACACGACTCGGACGACCTTCGGACGACATTCCCTCATTAGAATGACAATGAGCACGAGTGCCGTTCAGACTGCAGAAGAGTGACACCTGGGAGCAGAGTGACATCCACAACGAGCTGTGGTTCTAGAAGCAGAGCCGTAAAGACCACGGCCATCGCGACTCATGCTGCCGACCACGCGGCTCGCGGCGCTCTGTGGCGCGACTACAACGCGACCCGTGGGTCTGAATGCACGTCTGTCGTGCGCGCCAGTGACCGCGCTGCGCGTGCGCGCAAGTGCGGGCTCCGTACGTGGCGTACTTGCGACGCCGCGGCAGTTTTCCCGTGCTGCCTCCATGCGGTGCTCCTCGCTACTCGTCCGCCGCCCCGCCTTCCAGGCAGCGATGCCGCCATCGTTTGCCCGTTTCGCTGTGCGCGCGTACCAGCCCGACCGTCTGTACGTTGGCCAGGATGCTGCGCGTCAGAACGAGAAGAAATTCAGCGAGTTGTCGGGGAAGATCCCATGGGAACCCGAGATGCGCTTCCTGGAAGGCATCAAGCACAGCTGGCTGTCGCCCGAGCCGAACCTGAACGAGCTCATTCGTGAAGACCCTCCGCTCGCTCGGAACCTCTTCCGCACGCAGCTGCAGCAGCATTACCGGACGGACATGGGCATGTGGAACAAGTGGGGCTGCATGGAGTGGAAGGCGGGGAACTACGACCTGGCGCGTATGATCTTCGTCAAGGCATCCAAGATCTCGTTCCACCGCGAGCTGTGGCAGTCGTGGGCCACGATGGAGATGGAAGCCAAGAACTTCCTCGAGGCCAAGCGGCTGTACACCGTCATCCTCGCGACCGACCCGACCAGTGCCATGGCGGGCCTCGGCATGGCGCTGCTCGAGTCGGAAATCGGACGCCACGACCGCGCTCGTGAGCGCTTCGAGAAGCTGGCGGAGCTCCACCCCGACGATGTGCTCGTGCTCCAGGCGTTCGGCGTGTTCGAAGCCCGGCAGCAGCACATGCCTTTGGCGCGTGACCTGTTCGAAATGGCCACGCAGCATCCAAACGCGACGGGGCAAGTGTGGCACGCATGGGCCAAGGCCGAGTTCGATTGTGGCTTCTACAAGAACGCTCTGACGGTGCTCAACCGCGGCATGCACCGGTTCCCGACGCACAAATGGCTCGTGCAGCTCGCGGCACAAGCCCATTACAAACTCGGCGATGTGTACGAGGCGCGCCGTGGCTTCCAGCGTCTCGTGGCTGGTGGACTCTATGTCGAGCCGTCGAGTTTCAATGCGTACGCCAAGATGGAAGAGGAGCTCGGGTACGAGGAGATCGCCGTGGGGCTCTACACAGAAGCACTGCGGTCACACCCCGAGCACGTGCCGTCGGCCATGGCACTCGCGATCCTGCACCACAAGATGAACAAAGTGGACAAGGGCCGCAAGGTGTTTGAGAATGCGCTCGAGCGGATACAGCTCAAGCACGTGGCGCCGCATTATACGGCCGACATGATGTATGCTTGGGGAACATTCGAAGAAGACTACGCCAAGGAGTTTACACATGCCAAGGAGCTGTACGAGGAAGTCACCAAGACGCTGCCCACACATGTCGACAGTTGGAAGGGACTTGCTCGTGTCGAGAGCCGCCTGGGCAACCTCGAGGCCGCCCGCACAGTCCTGACCCGTGCTGGAGAGTATGTGAAGACAGACGCGCCTCTGCTTATTGAGCTGGCCAAGATTGAGCAGAAGAACCGCAACTTCGCGGCCGCCCGACGTGCCTACGAGAAGGCGTTGAAGCTGGATCCGTCCCGGGCGGCTGTGTGGAATATGCGGGCGCTCTTGGAGCTGCCCATTGACCCGGAGCGCGCCAAGAACATTGTCGAGAGCGCCCTCGCAGCCATCCCCAAGTACGAGAAGAAGAGCTGGAGCATCCTCATGTGCACCTATGGACGGGCGTTCGCGGCGATGGAGGACTACGACAAGGCCGTGGCCGCGTTCCAGAACTCGTTCAAACTAGGACCCAAGAACTGGGAGACACATGTGATCTATGCCGAAAGCGTGCTGCAGCCCAACGGTGCGTGGGAGGATGCGAAGAAGCACTTGTTGGCGGCGTGGAAGCTGCTGGCCAAGAGCGACAAGAAGCGCGCGAGTGTGGAGAAGAAGGTGCAGGACGTGGAGGAGCAGCTTGCACTGGTGCAGGACGAGAGCGAGGGCGTCGCGGGCGAAGAGCAGGATCGAGAAGAAGAAGAAGAAGAAGAAGAAGAGCTGGTGCGTCATTAAGCGAATACAATAGACAGACAAGACAGTGCTCGAGATGCTCATGCTTCAAGGACGCTGCTGATGACCACCGCATCCCAGGGAAGGCGATGGTGCGGTCCTTGGCTGACGAATGCCCGGTCCAAGATGAATGGCTCGCCTTCGCCTCCACAGCGGCTCACTTTTTCGTCATCCCATGAGGCTGCTGGTCGTCACTCCACTCTCTCTCCCGCCTTCGTCATGACTCGGCTCTCCCTCGTTCTCGTGTGCACCGCCCTCCTGTGTCTGCTGGCTGAGTCGACTCTCCACGAGACCTCGTTCTTCCGAAAGACCAACCGCACCATGGCGTCGTTCCTTCGAGGGACGAACCTCACGACCAGAGTGTTGAAGGTAGAGAACCTCAGCCTCGATAACGACGCCATGAGCGTCCCGTGCTCCCGTGAGAAGCCGTGCATGACAGTGCCTGGCTGCTCCGCGACGGTCTTCAACACGGCCACGGGATCGTGCGAGTACAAGAACCTCTCGAGAGTGTTGTTGATTGGCACGTTCCTTTCGGGAGCCAAGTTCGCCAGTGGCTTCAGGACGGAGTTCACGATCTCGGCCCCAGCCAGAATCTGCGCCACTCCAGTCACCATGAAGGGCGTGGCTCTCGGTCCTGACGACCTGGCGATGCTGCCCAGCTACGATTACACCATGTGCTACTTCAAGTGTCGACTCAATAAGACGTGCCATTTCGCCACGTTCATCCCGACTAAAAGCGCCGGCAATGGCAACGGCACGTGCCATCTCAAGTCCGCGTGGACGGGCCTTGAGCCGGCCGAGCACGCGACAACAGTCGTCATGGCGCGAACGACGGACAATGGATGCTGGGCGTAGAGGAAGGAGCAGGCGATGTCTCCATGTTCATGTTCTTATCTTGATTCGATTCTAGATTTATGCTATTTTGACATTATAAACATCTAGTTTGTTTGTGGAATCTAACCATCTAAACACGATTCTTTCTAGTGTAGAGACCCTGCTTGTCTTTCGCACCGCAACATCAACTCCTTCCTCACGCTTCTCCTTCCTGCCCATCGATTGGTCTTCTTGCTCCTGATTGTCACCCGCCATCATCTCGAAACTGTGTCGTTTCCGCGTCATCCAGAGTCGCCACTCGTCATCATAGGGGACTTGCGCTTTCCATTTCGGTCGCTATGGTGCTTCTATCAATCACCACGTACTTTTCAAACTGCCTCTTTCAGGATGTTCCGCTCCATCGCCTCTCTCGGCTCCTTCATCGCCCTGCTTCAGCTGTGCGTCGCCATTGACTTCACCGAGCTTCATGAAGGTTCCAAGTACACTGCCACGGTGCTCAAGCGCTTCTCCGCCGACAACGTCACGATCGAAGGTGGTACCATCGACACGCCATGCACGAGCGAGCTCAAGTGCGACGCTGTTCCTGGCTGCGTCGCCACCGTGTTCAGTATGGCAGCTGGGACGTGCGAGTACAAAAGCAAGATCGTGTCCAAGTTTGGACCAGGCTTCAGGACCGAGATGACCGCCCACGCTCGTGCGAACAAGTACCACGCGTACATGCGGATGGATCATGGCGAGAGCGTCGGGTCGGATCTGGCGGTGGAGACGTCAGTCGATAAGAAAGACTGCCGCATGAAGTGCATCCGCCACCCGGGCTGTCGCGCGTACTCGTGGATCGACAAGGACGCAGGCACATGCGCCATCAAGTCTGCGTGGACCGAGCCCACACCCAATGATGCCGCCATCACCGTCGTGGTCTTCCAGGCCGATGATCCATCTTGTGCCAACAACATGACGAGCACCTCATCGGTCAACGCCACGAGCATCTAGACGCCCGTGGAACACGTCGTAGGAGCTGCATCTCTAACCTCTCCAGATACTACCCGCCCCGCTGTTGATGCGGGTGCATCTGCTCTCTACTAGTAGGTTCTTCCTCTACTCCATCGCCCACACTCCAACTAGCAGCCACAATGGCACTACGTTTCGTCCTCTCCGTCGTCTCGACTCTTCTCGCATGGCCATCACCGATCGACGCGACCGATTTCCATGTCCTCGGGATCCCCAGCCAGGAAACCTCCAAGGTTTCGGCCAAAGTCAACCGCAAGTTCATCGTCGAGAACGCCACCGTCCGCGGGAACGTGATGAAGCAGCGATGCTATCGGCAGAAACCATGCACGACCGTCAAGGGCTGTCAGGCGATGAGCATCAACGTCAAGACGGGCACGTGCACGTACCATAGCGACTCAGTGGGGCTGCATTACGCCAACGGCATCCGGTCCGAGGTGATGATCATGGTCTCGAAAGGAGTGTGCGATGGGTTCCGCGTGTGGGAAGGCTACCTAAGCACGGGTATGAACGAGGTCGTGAAGCCAGGAGCCAACCACCAGGCGTGCAGTGAGGCGTGTCACTTGGACGCTGCTTGCAGGGCGTTCACATGGACGTCAGAGAAGGGCGGAAAGTGCTTCTTGGCGAATGCATGGAGAGGCGAGAGCGAGCAACGCGGCACGTTCATGGGCGTGCGTCTGAGGTCGGATGATAAGGCGTGCAAGTGAGCGACGTGAGGGACATGGATCTACTCTAAACTCTACGGTTCACGTTATACACGAAAAATTTTGGAGAATATAAATGGCATTGGATGCAGTGGCTGTGGTGGACCACTTATCCATTCTCCGTGAATGCGGGTGGGGCAGTGTGGCACGATTCGTGCCGCCGATGATTAGGATCGGAGATGTCGCGGTCAGTGAATTCTTCATTAGGGGTGGGTTTAGACGCTATCCACACACTATTAGGTTTCGGGTACGGTACATCGATATGTAAGACAGATGCTTTGTGTTGGTGTGGTGCTGCTCCTAACGTAGTACATCAGGACGATAAACTGTGAACCCTCTCAATACATTTCCATTTCTGAACTACACTTTCTGCCTGAAGAAGCGCACGCCTGTGCGAACGCCTGGCTTATTCGTGCACGCGGTGACGACCTCCTTGATACGGCACATGGCATCGTCCGAGCCGACGTCCCACGTAAACGTGCGGCACTTGGGGATGCGCAGACAGACCTCGGCACAGAGCTTGAAGGACCCAGTGAGCTCCGCGTGGATGGTCCTGGCGTTGATGTCGCAGTCTCGCCACTCCACCACAGAGTTCTGTATTCTGCGACGCACCGCGACATCAGTCGCGAAGCCCTGATGGAACTTGAGTGGCAGATTGGTGAACTTGTACTGGCACTCGCCCGTCTTCAGCTTCCTGGACACTGCCATGCACTCTTCCAGACTGAGGCACGCGCGCTTGGGCGAGCACTTGAGTTTTGGGATATTGTTGCCCTCGATGGACACGTTGACGGCAGTCAGTAGCCAGAAAGCTGGCTGATCGGCTGTGGAATTGTGAGTTTTGGCCTCTTGGTGTTCAGTCCCCGCGAACATGAGCCAGTCCTCATTCACCATGTCCCCAGCGTTCGCTGTGGTGACGAAGATCGAGAGAAGCGTCGTGAGCAGCACGAGGAACCACTTCATGAGGCCTCGTGTGTGTGAGTAAGATCTGGAAGTGGTCATCGGCATCTCCGTCGCGCTGATAGTCCCGCTATTGATGCGGCGGCCCCGCGATCGGAGGGCGAACACACGACGCAGCTGAACACGTGTTCAAGACCTGTGTGACGGGGCATCAAGGATCCATACAGCTGCCGTGGACTCGCCAACACGCAATTCAAGATATGCAACGCACTCGACAACGATCGGGTGTTCATGAGTGGCTTGTGCATTTGAATTCATGATTGATACAATGATGAAATGGCGCTGCAATAAGCAAGGTTCTCTACTTTTACCAAAACAATATGCATACTACCAGGCACAAGCACACATCAGAAACTTCTTAGAGAGCGAGGGCCGCAAGAGCCGAGACAGCTGCAACGGCAACCGCGACATTCGTCTGCGCGGCGGCACCGGTGGCCGAAGGCGTGTTCGAGGACGTGCCGTTCTTCTTCAGGATGCTGCCCGAGGCACCGGCGTCACCACCAAAGTTGGAGCCCGACGTCTGCTCTTCTTCAGGGACGGTGGACACGGCCTTGGCAAGCGTTGGGAACGTGAAGCTCTTGTCAGTCTTGCACTGCTCCGAGGCCGACTCACACTTCTCACAGATCTGCGAGAAGCCACGGCGCTGGCAGCCGTTGCCCGAGTTACAGTCGGCTACGCTCTTGTAGCACGGTGGGTTCTTGGCCGCAAGCTCATCAGGGCTTGGGAGAGTCTTGAAGTGCGAGAGGTCCTCCTTCGTGATCTGAGGCGAGACATAGTTACCGAGAAGCATGTCCTGGTACAGCTCAATGACCTTGGAGGCACGCTCGGTGTTACGCGTCACGTTGGTCGGGTCCTCCCAGAACGGCAAGGACACGACGTCCTTGGTCACATCATCAGCGCTGAACTCGACGTGCTTCTCGCTGGCCTCGCACCAGGTCGAGAAGTTGCCGTAGAAGTTGCCCGAGTCATCCTTGAGCTGGGTGATGCCGACGACGTCGTCAAGTGGCACCCAGCCGAGAATGTCGTACGCGAACGTGCATTCGACTCCATCTGGGGCCTTGCCGATGTCACACAGACCCTTGCGGGTCTTAGCACGGCAGGCGTTGTTGGCGTCGCTCTTCTCACCCCAGACCTTGAGAGGGCAGGTGTTTGGGAACGAGAACCAGTACGTGTCCGGGTACAGAGCACGCTGGTCCGTGGTCTTGAGACCACCACCCACGTATGGGCCGAGGTTGGGCTGGCCTTCGTCACCGTTGAACTGCAGGCACTCTGGTGGGAACTTCTCGTCCTTGAGCGGCGTGCAGCGGCCACCGTCCATAGGGGCCATAGGGCCATACTCTGGGAGATTCCAGTTGTCCTGGAACTGCGCGAGCGTCTCGTTGGTCTGCGCAATGAGGATCTCGTACAACACGACGTAGTTGACCTTGTTCTTACGCTCACAACGCTTCTCCTTGGAGCGGAGCTTGTCGTTGATGCATTCCGCCTGCACGAACATGAGCGCACCTTCGACACTGGCCGTGTTGACCGTGTCCAGGCTGGACATGTAGCCCTTCTCAAGATCGCCCTTGCCGAACGACGACACAAAGCGGTTCTTCACGAACTCTGGCTTGTCGCTCTGCACACGGGCCTGCACGACACGCACGTACGGCATGTGGTACTCACTGCCGTACGCCTTCTGCTTGAGGCCATCAAGCGGCGAGGCGCCCGAGGCCGTCGTCACAGGAGCCGTCGAGTTGGACGAGCCCGAGCCAGCAGCCGTCGTGGCCGTTGGCGCCGTGGACGAGGCCGCAGGCGTCTCAGACGCGGCAGGCGCGCTGGACGAGGTGGCAGGAGTCTCGGAGGCGGGAGCCACAGTGCCCTGCGCGTAGACGTAGGAGAGCGAGGCAGCGGCGAGCACGGAGGCGAGCTTCATGGTGGAGGTACGAGACCGGAGGGGAGGCTCTGGGTCTGGTGGGCGGATTGGCGAGTGAGCGTAATGGGGCGGAGCGACGGAGGGACGGACCAGATCCAGAGGCGGGTACAATACCAGCACCCACAGTACAGTGTACTGTACAAAAACCAACAGTTGCTCATCATCCTCGGCAAGAGGGAAAATTTCTCACGCATGTTCTGAAACCGCACGATGGACGGGTGCGCCAGCCACGTCCAGAGTGGGACCCAGGAGCCAGTGCAGTGCCAGCGAGACAGTGAGGCGGGTTGCACTACGGACACGGCATTCGCAACGGGGCGGGTGTCCAGCCTGGAGTTGCCAGGTGGCGAGCGGGGTCGGGGAGAGACCAGCCCGGCAGCAGAGAGTCAGTCAACGGACAACGCTGGTTGGCGGAGCGGTCGCCGTGTGGACCACACAGACCCGTGCTTGCACACGACGGTGCGAGAACGCCAGGACAGCAGCGTGCAGCACCGGGACGCTCCGTTGGATCTCTCGTTTCTCTGGAGCTGGTCCACGTTGAGGACGCGCAAACCGACTGATGCGTGGTGACCGTCATCACCATCTGGCGCCACCCACAACGCGACGACGGCCGGACTCATCGCCCAGTTTTCAACGTGGCGTGTGTTTCCATTTCCAGCTAAGCAATACTGTTTTGAATTTCCAAATCAGAGACCAAGAGAATGAATACCTCTTGAATTGAGTACTATGTTATCAGTCGAGTAGATAAAACTTCGACTATACGGGGCCTCTGAAAACATATCACCGGTCTATATAGATTAGAGATCAGGCTTGCATTTGTGGTAGTAGGAACCGCGCCAGGGGATTAGTTTACAACGTGTTCCTCTGAGTGAGGAAAGACTCAAATTGTGGAAAATCCCGAATTTCTAGATTCACTTGAACGAGATATCAGAGACCGTGCCTGGTACGGCCACGCACGGGCTCGGGCCGCTCTTGAGCCAGCACGTGCTCCCAGCGTAGAAGCTCCATGTGAACGCTCGGCGCTGCGAGTTCACACTGCAGTGGTTGTAGCACTTCTCATAGGAGCCGGCCTTGACAGACCCGATATCGTTGCCTCGCATATCACACTTCATCGTGGGGTGTGGCCACGGGCCTCGCAGTGGCATGAGCTGGCCTGAGACAGCACCAGCGCTGTAGACCACCTCAACGGTGGAGTCTTTGAACCAGCAGGTGCCTCCGTTATAGTTGGTCCATGTGAACGCCTGGCACCTGTCGTCCAGGCGACAAAGCTGGCAGCAGTTGGTGCGATCGCTCTTGGTGTTGCCAATATCGCAACCGACGATGTCGGTATCATACGCCAGATAGCAGTGGTCGTAGTGGAACTGTGGCGTGATCGCTGAGTGGGTGAAGTTCTCAGAGGCTACGACGGTCTCAAGAGCGAGCCCTGCAGTCACTGGGTCAGCCATGCAGGTAGCAGCGAAGAGCACTGACAGCGCTGAGATGAAGAGCTTCATGGTAGTGAGTGGGAGATAAATAGATAGGAAATGAAAGCATAGTGCTTCGTGGTCCCATCAATGGCTGGCGGAGAGGTCTCGCCTGCGAGCAAAGCATATCAGAGGTACAGGAAGCGGGCCCTGCGAACGGTGCATCGAGTGCAGTTGAATGGCATGAAGGATCGTACATGCAGTGGGAAGGCAGCGTCATGACCGATGACCTGACCATGGTGACTGGACTGAGTATGCTGTCGGTGAGGTCCGTTCGTACGTTAGTACTTGCTCTAGCTTCTTGAACCAGCCGGAGTAATCTGTCAAATCGACGCGAGCGACAGACTCGCACTACAGACTATACACTGTACCTTGAGAAGCAGTTGCGGTGAGAGTTCTTTCTGGCTGCTGGAACTTGTTGAAGGTAAATTTGAACTCATTTGAAACGAACATAGAGTCCTACTGCTTCTTTCGCACACACTTCACTGCGCTACTTTAACTTGTCCCTCGAGTCGAGGGATAAGCTCGAGGGCCTCGACGTCGTGACTCGAGCATGCAGAGGGATCACCTACAGATCATCTCCATAGAACACGGGTCGTGCCATGACCCCGTTCATGAGACCGTACGAGGACTTGCACGCACGGACTCGGCGCTTGAGCCAGCACGTTCCGCCGTTGTAGTCACTCCAGACGAACGCCCAGCAGAGACGATTAGCGATGCAGGGCGCGTAACATTCCATGTAGTTGGATCCTCGGGTGTTGCCGATGTCGTACCCGTCGATATCGCAGTTGACGCGGCCAAAGAAGTAGCCGTCGGATGGATACGAGGGCACAGTGAGCCCCGAGTGGGCATCTTCACGGTAGACCGGCGTAGATGGACCGGACTTGAGCCAGCAAGTGCCGCCGTTGTAGTTGGTCCAGGTCCACACAGAGCATAATGGATGCAGGGAGCACGCGAAGCAACAGTTGACCAAATTGGGAGCACTCACACTGGCGACGTCGTTACCCTCGTAGTCGACATGCAGTGTCCACAGACAGGCACTGTCTTTTGGCTTGAGATGGTGTACAGAAACATTTGCTGACAGGGGCTCGCACACCACAGTACCGGTATGGACGACGCCCATCAGCGCAACGAGTGTCGCGAGAATCATACAGTATGTTGGTAGCACGGACGTATTGGGAGATGAAGAAATTGGAAATGACCCACGTCGCTCTTCTCCACGAGCCTCATGAAGCCTACAGTAGAGCCTCAGCTTCTGTGTTGCTCCAATTTTTATCTGACCATAGAAATGGATCCGAATGGGAAGAATGAAGCCACACAGGAGACGAAACATCGGCATGGAGTAGCAGGCATAGATGATGATAGTTACCGTATTGGCGTCAATTCTCACGACTAAGAAACCAACTACTGATCGTCTCTGTAGTACCCTGTTCGCGCCATGATCCCAGTAAACTGCCCGAAGGTTGGCTTGCACGGCCGCACGCGGCTCTTCAACCAGCACGTGCCTCCGTTGTAGTTGCTCCACACATACACGAGGCAGTCCGAGTTCTTGTTGCACGGCTCGAAGCACTCCAGATAACCGGAGCCACGCATGTTGGCGAGGTCATAACCTTCGATGTCGCAGTTGATCCAACCAAAGAAGTATCCGTTGAACGGGTACAGGCCAGGCTGCGTCAATCCCGATCTCGCTGCCTCATTGTAGACCGGCGTTGCTGCTGCGGACTTGAGCCAGCATGTGCCACCGTCGTAGTTGGTCCACGACGTGTTGTTTCCTAGGTACCTAGAAAGTGAGATGAGCTGACTGTTGCTGCCTTTTTAGCCTTTTTTTTTTTAACTTAGAAAACACGCTGTTTAGATACTGTTTTCGACGTCTGGAGAGTAACTGTAGTCGACGGAGGCATCGCTGTCGAACTCCAAGCGTTGCTGCATAGCGTCGGCGGTATGCTCGGACTGATGCTGTGATTGAGTGCATCTGAGTTACGAACTTCGTGTAGTTGCATCAACAACGACTTCATCGTCTGGTAGGCCGTCGTCGGCCCCAGGTTCGACGAGGTAGAAAATATCTTTGCTCCGGTTCAGGTTGTCGCGGCCGTGGTTTGTGTAGATAAAGACCATTTTATCGACCGTCTCTGGTTTCAACTTGTTGCGAGACTCTAAGTGTAGGAAGTTGAATGCAGACCAAGCACGCTCACTCGCTGCAGAGGACGTGCAAATGCTGAACACACGCATCGCTAGGGGACGGAGGACCGGAAATTCCTTCGTCCTCTTCCACCAGTGAAAAGGAGAGTCGATGTAGAACATCTCGCGTTGTGCCTCCGTCCATTTTTCCTTGACGTCCACAAAACGGCGGATCTCGGCAATGTACTCCATTTTGGTCTTGTTGCCTATAATGTTCGCGCGCAACGCATACTCCGCTGCTGCCTGGCAACTGGTATAGAAGTCATTGTCAACAAAGTGCTCAGTGTTCTTGGTGTGGTCGAGCAGGAAAGCGATCCTCATTGATGAGTTGCGGAGAAACTCCCACCGGTCTTCAATTGCATCCATGACAATCTCGTGCAGTGACTTGGTTACGACTTCCTTCGTCTCAATCTCATAAGTAGCGGCTTTTCCTCGTCCTGACTTGCGCGTCTTCTTCTTGTCCTGAGAGATCTCGTATATGGGTGGATCACTGTGGGCCAGCTGGACTGGAGTCTTGAACACTTGTTGCTGCGCAATTCTTTAAAGAGCTCGTACACCATCGAGCTGCTGCTAGAGTCCTTCTCGAAATGCGCGAGGGCCCTGTTTATCGATGACAGGAACTCCAAACACTTTTCAGCGTTCTCCCAGAAGCTCAAGTCACCTATGGCCTTCCTGGAAGCTTCCATCTTGATCTTGTTGTCCTCTGGCTGCTCATATCGCTTCATGATATCATCTTGCTGAAATAGAGCCTTGATGACGCCCTTGTTGCCGCTGATCCCGCGAATACAAGACTCTGTAGAGTGCCAACGAGTGGTAACCGGCAGCTTCAGTCCAGACTTGAATCGCTTGACTGTGCATCGCAGCAGAGTCCGAAACGAAGAGATCAGAGCCGTGCGGTTACGGATGAACTTAGTCAAAGCGACGCACTGATCAGTGACCCTCTTGAAGAAGCTGATCTTATGGAGGTCATAGACGAGCAAATCCAACGTGTGGGCTGCGCAGCCGTTGGCCATTATCCAGGGCTTCTTCGATTCGATTATCTCGTGCATACTTAGCATGGAATTGCAGTTGTCGGTGAGCACACCAATCACTTATCTGGCCCCGATCTTGCTCTCAATGTCTTCGATCACGTCGCACAGAATGTTGTACATGTACTCAGCTGTGTGCTTCTCGGCCCCGGTGCACATCGAAGACCAAAATATGGACTTGATGGTTGGCGCGGTGACGACAAAGTTGACGATGCTCTCGTGGTTCGGATTGGACCACCCTTCAGTTACGACGTGGCAAATGGTACTCCTTTGAGCTCCTCAATCGCAAGTTCACGCTCGGCATCATGCACCTGGGTAAGCAGTGACGTAGCAACACGCTGTCGTGACGGGAACGGAAACTTTGGGCATAGTATCCGGATAAAAGCGCGAAACGTCTCGTTCTCGACGAGACGAAACGCGCTACCAGTACAGACGATGAATGTGGTGAGTGCCATCAAAAGTGCTTGAACTAACTCGGCGGGGAATTCTTCGTCACTGCGAGCACCACACATGCACGGGCAGGTGCACGCCTTGTCATCAGCACACGGAGACGAACGCTTTCTTGGAGTGAACGACCTGTTGCCCGGATCCTTGTGAATCGCCACAGACAGATTGCGGAGGGTGTCATCAGGGAAATTCTTGCACGCTAGCGCGTGGGCCAGCAGGTGGCGGCTTGGTTCGGCACTCTGGATCTCCGTGCTGCAAGTGAGGCATCTCGCAGTCGCCTGTGACTTACCTGGGATCGCCAAACGCTCAAAGCCTGGCCACATCGGGTATCTCTTGATCTTGGCGCGGGGCGTCGCTTGCTCCATGGCCTCCAGCGCTAGCGATCTGCAAGCGCGACGTTGCTGGCAGATTGAAGTTTGCCGTCGATGGTTGAATTTCCCCGCCCCAAGGATCAAGAGTGATTGTACTCACTCCAACCCTAATTGGCTGATAGTACCATCTTTTGTAGCAAAAGTACCTTATTTCGACACCAACGTCCAAAGGCAGCCCTGCTATCAGATCCCATGGGAGATACAGTAGCTCCCGCGTGGTCTCATTCGCTGCATCAGCTCCAAGAAGAAGAGCGCCAATTGAGTGTAGTGTTGTGAGCCACATCATGGGTTCTGAGAAGAAAACACTTGAGATGAAGCAGGACAAATCGCAAGTGCCAACTTGGTGAAGAAGGGGGACTCGACTGAGTGGCGTAGATTGCAACGTAAAGGGATGGTGGTGGCGACAGTGGACAAGGCACTTGGACCTGGCGACGCAAGGATCTGTATTGAGGCAAATTAGATTGTCATGGGCACATAAGCAGTCGAACTCAGCATGCTTCCTACTGCTCCCAGGTACGGGCCCTTTCCGACCAGATTCCAGACATCGAATCACATCTTATAGACCACCTCAACACAGAACAGCACTTTGAGATGGACCGCGAATAGCGAGGGTTCAAGTGACTTTCTTAGCGCCTTCTCACAACTTTCTCAGTCAAAAGCACTACCTATTCGCCAAGTTTCCCAGGAAGTACAATGCAAATGGATATCAGAAGTCTTCGCTCATATTTTGCAAAACAGGTTCCTACACACGCTTAAAGATGATGCCAGTGGTGACACCGGTTTTGCGGTCGCATTCACGAATGTCGCTCTTGTACCAGCACGTGCCGCCATTGTAGTTGGTCCACGTATAGGCCTTGCAGTTTGGATTGCTGGAGCACCACGCCACGCAGCCCGAGTCGGAGGCCGACTTGCTGTTTGAGATGTCGGCACCTGGCATATCGCAGTTGGTCATACGGAAGTAGAATGGGTTTGGCACTTGCATCACCATGGCCGAGGTCGTCGCCGGATTGAACGTGACCTTCCCAGGTAGCTCCTTAAGCCAGCACGTGCCACCTTCGTAGTCTGAGTAGACATACGCACGACAGTTGTCCTTCTGCTTGCACAAGGTGCAGCACTGCGAGCGCGCCCCTCGGACACTGCCGATGTTGTTCTCGTTCATGTCGGTCTTGAACGCTTCGAAGCAGATGTCGTTCATATGCGAGAGCGGCCGGATCGCATGGCCAGTGACGTTCGACTTGAACTCGATGATCTCGCCTTCAAAGTTTGAAAAAGGCTCTGCTGATGCCGAAATCGCCACGAGCGGCGGCAGCGCGAACAACGCCACAGTCTTCACCATTGCGATCACGTGGGAGCTTTGAGGCTGGATGGAGAATGATCACTTGGAGGAGGGTTCTCGGCATTCGAGACCGTCCATTTTGGGCTTGCAGCCACAGTGGGAGATTCTCCCATGCAACTTCTTCGAGCGGCCCAACTGCGGCACTGTATGATACAGTACTGTAATGCCGCCATTGACGTCGTGTCTGTCGACGTGTTGCAGGCTGCAGATCATCAGGAATGTGCGAGTCGCGCATCTATGAGCCGCCATGACATTTTTGGTTCTTCCACTTGTGCATCGTCTGTCCATTTCCTTTGCTCAAAAACATGGTTTGTATAGCTCCAAATCATGTTTTGATTCTAAACCGTTTATACTGTAAATGGTTCTACTATCTGTTTGTGAACAGAATCCCTGTGACGAGTCCTCGGACACGGACGCATTCACGCACTCCCGACTTGAGCCAGCACGTGCCGCCTCCATATTGGCTCCACGTGAACGCACGGCACTGCGGCTCCTCGGAGCAAAGAGGTATGCAGTCAGTGTACGCTTCTCCTCGTCGAACGGCGATGTCTCGCCCTGGCATATCGCAGTCAGGAGCTCGATAGTAATACGGCTTGGCCAGTGGCACCATGATGCCGGCATAGCCGCCAGGGTTAATGCTTAGCTTTGTGACGCGCTCCTTGAGCCAGCACGTGCCGTTTTGGAACTCGGTCCAGCTCCACGCGACGCATCGCTCGTCTTCGAGACACTGGTCACAACACAACTCGTACGGTAATTGCTTACTCGCAAAATGCGAGTCGCCGATGTCGACGTCTCTGGCTGTGTAACAGTGGTCGAGTGCGCGGGAGGCAGCGTTGTGTGTTGGTATCGTGATAAAACGTCCGCGGATCTGCATGGCCGAGGAGACTGACACGGAGAGCGCGATGAAGACGACGCGCAGTCGAGTCATTTCGGTTGGTTTCAGATTGGACCAGCTGATATTGGAGAGAAAAACGACGAATGCGACTCGATCGCGATGCTGAATGGAGAGGCAGTTGGCGATGGTGCGTCGCCCGGGGCTGTGTATTCAATATTCTAACGTGTGGCGATGGTAGCACCCTCGGTTGACGCGGAACCGTAGCGTTTCGGTACTGGAGACCGTGGTCGATGCGGGCATCTGCCATACAGAGGTGCAGTGGATGAGCGTGATAGTCGATCGCTCCACGGCAGGATCGATGCGGTCAGCTCCAGTGTGGCTTTTGCAGGTGGAGACAAAGGCGCACGCTGTCCCGCGCAATCCAAACGCGTATACGCTCCTAGACCTCAGGATTTTACTCCCATTACTCCGCTTTACTCGCTCCATCGATCGGAAATGGCGGTGCTACGGTTGTATATCGTGTTGTTCCTGATCCCTGCGCTTTGCGTCGCGATTCAGCGCGTCCTCTTCGAAGGCATGGAAGGGGAGCTCCTGGGTCTATCACGATTACTCCCTGCCACCAGGCGGCTCGCAAGCGCACAAACCCGCTGCTTCGCGTCGCCACAAATTGAATTTCGTGGCGGGAATTTCACACAACGACGTGGTAACCACACGGAGTGCTGCTCCCACTGCAAAACCGAGAACCGCTGCCACGCATTTACGTACACAAAGCAAGACGGCGGCACGTGCTGGCTCAAAGACTCTCCGACAGACTTGAAACTCGGCATTGCGCTGTCAGGGTATGAGTCAACGGAAGAGATGGCAGTCACTCTGAAGAACTGGGAGATGAGGAGCTACAACATGGAGATTGTCCAGAGCCGTGATTCCCAGAGCTGCGTCAAGGCCTGTGCAGACGCACCACGGTGTCGCGTCGTGACAGTCAACGCCACCGAGTCCATGAACTACACGTGCTACTACTCACTCGTTCAGCCGCTTTGCCAAGTCCAAGGCGCCATTCATGTCCTTGACCACAATCTTCTTCCGCTAAACAGGGCCATAGACGTGAATTTGGCAAAACAGATTATGATGTGAACTCAACAGCTCAGCTCGCTCATCTATGTGAGGTCTGCTCCTCTCGGGATCAGCGAATCACTTCCAGTTGCGGCGACAGCGCCTCCTGGGCTGCTATTGCCAATGATCCTTAGCATGCAACTGGGCTGTGTGGTGGCTGGGGATTCGCTAACCACCTTGCACCTCAGTTTCAATTTTTCCAGCTTGTCGAGAGCTGAGATCTTTAAATGAAGGTTTCTGTTGGCGCCCTGCTCGCTGTCATGGCGCTGTCGGCACCAGCTGACGCACTCTCGACTGTGAATGCCTTGGCAGCCGTCGACCGGCGCCTCGCACACCCAAACGACATGCTTTGGGTCGCTAACAACGTCGGCTTCAATGGCAATGATCTCCTAAACCGCAAGGGCTCTCCGAGCGACTGCC
>KE463874.1:19075-50286 GCA_000387445.2 Pythium aphanidermatum DAOM BR444 | reverse complement strand
GCTGTGGTCGAGGGCACGATGATGACAACACCCTCTTGCCCTATCTTTAGAGCGGACGCACATCCATTTCGCAATACCAAGGTTCTCATCGAACCTTGGTATTGCGAAATGGATGTGCGTCCGCTCTAAAGATAGGGCAACGGTCTTTTACCAACATATCGCTGATGTCGATGAATCAGACTTAGAGGCGTTTGCAAAGAAGGACTTACCAGCTATCAAAGCGGAGGTTGATGATCTCTTGGAAGCGGAGTTTAATGCGACGTTCTCGTCCGGGCGTGTTCAACAAAAGCTCATGGAGCTGGTCTAGGCGCTTAGTATGTCGTACGTCGACTTCAAGAACATGATTTGTGCTCCTGGATACGAATACAAGACTGAGACACCATACTGGGCGGAAGAAAACTTGTCGATCAAGAACCAGTTGAAGTCTGATTTCAGCGCCAAGTATCAAACATTTGAACACTTGTTGAAATCATTGACGTTTCAACACGTTGAAATCATGCGTCGATTCGTAATGTTTTTCGTCAACGAATTCTTCATCTTCACGATCAGTGACTACAAGAACGGCTTCCTGAAGACACGCTACGAGTTCATCACAAAGGAAATCAAATCAACTCGATTGTTCATCCCGTACCGAATCGAGTCATTTCAACAGATCACAATCCAATGGGTGACTAAAACTGAGACGACAAAGGTTGTAAACGGTGAGGAGAAGTCAATCGTCACGGAAAAGATACAAACGAACAAGATGGGTAGTATTCTTACTACGCTTTCATTCCACCGCTTCGCTGATATCCAGTATATATGGGATCATGACCCAACGAACGAAAATGTGTTCTCGATGGCGCAACCATACGTATTTGAGCCTCGTGATGGCGATGTTTCTAAGGCGACCTACCTGAGTCGATCATGCATTACTTCATCGACGTCTTGTGTCATGGCGATATGAAGCAATGGGAATGGCTACGATCATATCTTGCCAACATCATTCATCAACCCAATGAGCGAACTGGTGTGTGTTTGGTACTGTATTCGAAGGCCAAACGTCTCGGTAAATCGACTCTGTATAAGCTGCTTTCATCGTTGATTCTCGGTACTCATAACTGCACAATGGCGAACTCTCTCTCGGCGATCTTTGGTGAACGAGGTAGTCCGCACATGGTGGGCAAGAAGTTGGTCTGGTTTGAAGAACTTGCTGAAAGCAAAGCTGAGTTCCGCTCTTGTATCGAACGGTTCAAGGCTGGGGTCACTGATCGTACGACATCATACCGCAAGCTGTACCAAGAATACGCTGAGACCATCAACACAAACGAGTATATCGCTGCGACGAACAATCTCATCGGCGTACTCGAAGACCGTATGACTGTGTTCGGTGTTTCGGCCATTCATCAGGAAGATCAAGTCTTCTATGCAAAGATGTGCGGTGAGTTCGAGTAGAAGCGCGATTGGTCCGCTCGACATCTCCGTGCAGGTTCCACGTTCCCGTAGCGCTATGAACATGTCCAATGAGGTGCTGAGCTGTGGCATGAACGAGTGCCCGTTTGTCCACGACAATGAATCGATGCGCCAATGGTCGGACGTAGCTGACTATGTGGGCAAGAATGTTCAAGTGCTTTCCATCGAGCGTACCCACAAGCCGCTTGCCGATGCATTCGAGGCACTTCGCCGCCGCGAACGTTCTTTGTAAGCTTTAACGAGCTTCATGAAAGCTCATCTTAATTCCTTTTCATGTTGAATATCAAATTCTACTTGTTTCGACCAGGCTATCTATCGATCATCATTTCCTATCGTTGCTGACGTCCACAAAGACGCGTGAGAAGATCATGTCTAGCTTGCTGCTGGTGCTGGCAACGTGCACGATCCGCTCGTGGATGCTTCGAGGTCCCATTGACCACCACACACAAAACATACTTTGGCCCTGCACTGACACTGAACATGACTGGCAATGCGCTTTTCCTTGTCAACAAGAACACGCATTTCATCAATCACAGCATCTAAACGAGGTCGATCTTGAAAATCTTGACAACACATTCGCTGGATCAGACTCCACGCTTTATCGGTAATCTTTCCGGCTGGTCGAGGAGGTAGCTCCCCCTTCCGGATCATGTTGATGGCGTCTTCCTCTTTCATGTCAGCGTACGGCTTCGTACCACTCATCGCCTCGTAGATGCACATACCGAGTGAGTAGATATCGGATTCGATACGTGGATTACTACTTGGTAATTTCTTGGAATCTGGTGGCGGAAACCTCTCGGGGGCTTTCCAAAAGTGATCCGACGTCTGCGGTTTCAAGCTCAACCGCGAGTTGAGGCGTACGAACGAGAACATAAAGTCCGAGACCACACCGACGCCGTGTTTCGTGACCAACAAGTTGTTGCACTTGAGATTGGCATGACAAATTCTCTTCTGATGAAGATACGCCAGACCACGCGCGGCATCCAAAAACACGTGCCAAAACCGATGCTTGTGGGTCGAGAGATACGTGTTGAAATTCCCTAGTTCGGCGCGACCACATACAAACAGCATGGGGGAGCACTGTTCGTTGGCGCCGTAGAGAGGAAGCACATGGGGATCGCGCAGTTTGTTCCACTTGTCGGCTTCTTTACAGAACTCTTCGCGGGTCTTTAGATCGCCAGCTGTGATGTTGACGGTTCGGATGGTCACTTCGGTCCCCGAGAACACTAGTGTGCCATGGCATATACTACGAAACTCGCCTGTCGTGAATGGATTGCGTGCATCGAAACGAAATTCACCACGTTGGATGTACCATTCATGCTGCTGAGTTTTTGAATTCACCAGTTTGTCCTTCAAAAGAAGTCTGTAGATATCGCGGAGCAGTTCGCGTTGTTCGTTGTTGTACGTAAACAAATTCCTCTCCATTTCAACCTTGAAGTCGGCAAGTGATTCGTCCTTGTTTCGGGACTCCGCGAGCACTTGCGATCCGTTGGTGATTAGCAACTGCTTGAGCGCCCGAAGACCCGCCGATGTATCGGCCGTGGATTGTTCAATTACTTGGTGTAAGTCGTCAAATTGTCCGTCCTGCTCGTTGCGATGGTCCGCAGTATCCTCCGTCGCTGCCAAGAAGAGTGCGTCCTTGATCTCTGAGAGATCCGCATTAAACTCCAAGATACACTTCTTCATCTTCCGATGGGAGAGAATCTGTTGGAGTCGGTTCGACTCGACGTGTTCTCGCAGCGTTTCCACGACGCCTTGTAGGAGAGCTTCATACTCTTGTAGGATTGGTTTTGCCTTTTGCATCTTGTCGTGTTGGACCATGCGCTCAAGCTGAGGCTGGACCTTTTGGAGTCGGTTGAGGAGCTTTTGAAACAGTTCCTTGCTCTCACGGAGTTCGTTTACCAATTGAACGAGCGACATCAAGAGCGCACCACTGCCGGCAAGGGCGCCACCCATAAGCGCCTGATCGGCGACGTTAATCCCATCGCGAAGCACCATGGCTATGGCGTTGAGGATGCACCGCAAATGCCAAAGTGAGTGAGTACAGTCGTATTGTATCATCCAGGATTTACGCTGGAGTAGTAGATAGAACCTACTATAAACCGATACAAAGGAGGTACTTGAAGTGACCACCGTATTTGTGTGGATCAAGCGAACCGGTTCGAGGTAAGGTGCTGATTTCGAAGCTCATTGCGGCTGCGCGTACCTCCGGATCAGCTACATATCAGTTTGAACCTCTCTGCTACCCCCAGTGGAGGTAACAGACCTCGTGGCCCAAGCAAACGGTACATGTTAAGTAACGCCATTCCAGTGAAAATGCATACACTGTATTTGAAGGATATCCGAGGACGATTTTTCGACTGTGTGTACCACCTATACCCTGCCAAACTTCATGACCGGCGGGCAGTACAAACGAGCCACCATTCCACAAACTTCCCGCGGGAATGCTGCATCGCGAGGGACATCATGCCATGATTCATGGAGCAGCTGCCGTGGCATTGAAGCAAGCGCCAGTGGCTTTGATTTTCTTCATTGTTTCTTTTGCCCATGCCTCTTGACTTGGCGTTGCCAGCGCCTGTGCAGTGGTGGACGGCCACGCGCGTCGCCGTGCTCTGTCCCTACTGCAATGAAACCCACCGTCATGGCTTTGGTGGGGATTTGTATGAAGAAATGTATCGGTACAGTCATTGCACCAAACCTGAACATCGCTCGCAATCGTATCAACTAGTGTTTCCCTTCGACACGAGTCGCAATGAGGCACGGTACGAGATCAACAAGATTGACGGACGGTTTGAATCGGCCAAGTATGCGACGCAGTCAGCCAGCGATACGACCGTGGACGCATTGCATCAACACCGACCCCAGTTCTCGAACGGATCGAATCGCATGGTTTCGAGGAGATACCTGGACCAACATGTCTCTGAGGGGTGTGGGGCTCGGAACGCGTGTGTGGATTGCCACATACGTGATGTGTTTGCCAAGCTCCTCAAGTTGATGGGTCCAAACAACTCGGTGATCGAACGTGAGGTGTGTGATGTTGACTGGGCGCTCGATGCGTCTGTGAATGGGAATGTGCGTCTCGTCAAGGCCTATCTCGACAAGTTTCAAGGCACCAACGACTGGGAGATCTTTGTGCGTGGAGAAAATACGGATGGCAACACAGCCCTGCACTCTGCTGCCATGGCGAAGAGTGCCGAGATGGTGAATTTGCTGGTTCAGTGTGGGAGTGACGTGAACGCACGCAACCAACAAGGACGGACGCCGTTGATGGAAGCGGCGCTCTGGGGACGAGACAAGAATGTCGAGCTGTTTCTCGAGGCCCACGCGGACAAAACCCTTCGGGATCGTAATGACAAAGTCGCTTTTGATCTCGCTCAACCATCAGAAGAAAACGAGGCGGAGCGACATCGTCGTGTGCGCGACTATCAAGAAGTGCCATACAAAGCCAGACAGGCTCGAAAACGTATCGCGCAGATGCTCGGGGAACCACAGACACAAGAGGAACTGTTTGATATTGGTGCCGATTATGGTAATGGCCCTCGGTACGATGTCGTGCGCAGTGGCATTGCCTTGGTCACTCCGATCGCAGATCTCGGCGGTTCTGGCGGTCCCGTCGTGGCCTTGTTGGATCGTGGCAGTGGATTCCCACCAGTTCAAGCGTCGAGTCGAACTGTTGATGGGGTTCAAAAGATAGTAGTGGCTGGAGAGTCGCTGATTCCTTTGGTGACCAAGATTGCGTCTGTGGTGGCTCATAACCAAGCGACCATGTCACAAGGTCTCATGGATCATCCAGAGAAGCAGCTCATTGCGTTCTTCGTGGACAGACACGTCTTTTTGCCTGATGATACAGTGGATGACCAAGAGTTGCAGAGGTATCTTGAGCGGAAGGAGTGGAACGGAGAATCCGACGATGAACTCGATGAAGAAGAGAAACGACGCTTCAAGCTCGCAGAGCTAAAACGTGCACCTCGACCGTCGATCAACCATCGATGCGCCAACATCGTCACAAACGCCACGCCGTGTGTCGACTGTGAAGACTTTTGCCGACTTATCAACAAGACATTTGATCTGGAGCTTGTTCTCCAGTATGGAAATATGGACGATGCGCGTACGTTGTCAATCGCCAGTCTTGATTTGCTCTGTAAGGAGATGCACGAAGCAAAACCGCTTTGCCAAAGCATTCTTGCACGGCTTGAAATACATCTTGGCGACCAAGAAATCCGTGTTCAGTCTACTGAACTGGCGTCGACAGTGGTGCAGAACCCAAAGGTGGTCTCCATCGCCGCACTCTTTGATTCAAGGCTTAAAGAGTTTGGTGGTAACAAGCATATTCTCGTGCGATTCGCGACGGCACGTAGTACGGTGAAGGATTTCAAGCAACTTCACGTCGCGTTGGATCGACTGAATTGTCTCGAGAACCTCAGCAATCAAGCCGACCAATGGAAGACGAAATGGGAAATTGACGTGAAGTCAATGAAGAAACAATTCGTGGAACGACTCGTAGACCGAAGTCCATCGAAACTGATTGGTGAATTTCCCGACTTAAATGCAAAGAAGGAGGCGCTAATCCTTTTGAGCTACGAGATGGAAAAATTCAAGGAGCAGTATTCGAACGAGGAATTGGAGTTGTTGGGGAGAATGGCAAAGCACATCCATGATAAAGTGACTGCACCCGAGATCAAGTGGTTCATTCCGAGTCACGCCGTGCAAGTGACCAAGGAACGAATTGGAGGAGGATCTTTTGGTGAAGTCTTTAAGGGTGAATATGCCAAGACCAAAGTGGCCGTCAAGTTCGTCGATATGAAACACGTCGATATGAAAACCTTTCTCCGTGAGGTGAACATCTGGAGCGAATGTCGCCACAAGTTCGTCGTGACGTTTTTTGGTGCGTGCCATGTGAGAGTGCAACGTCCCTTTATCGTCTGTGAGTACGCAACGCATCGTACGCTTCGGATTTACTTAGACAAGCAGCGCAGGGATGGCAAATCATTCGCGTGGCGCAAGATGTACGACGTGGCCCGTGGCCTGGCTTTCTTTCACGAGAAAAAGTTTATTCACCGCGACCTCAAAGGCGACAACATCCTCGTTACTGGGGATGGTAAAGCCAAGTTGGCTGACTTTGGTCTGAGTTTCGAGCAATCGGGCTCACTTAAGGAAATGCGAGGTTGGGGCGCGATTCAGTGGCGCTCTCCAGAGTGCGTGTTGGGCGAGGACGTGGGCTACGCGTCCGACGTGTACTCTCTCGGGGTGTGTATCATCGAAGCTGTGACCGGAACCAACCCGTGGGTGGGCGTTGATGTGAAGGTTTTTTTAAAAACAAAGAATGCTTGCCAAGACCTGACGGGATCTGCGATTCTGGGTGGGAATTGGTGAGGCAAATGTGTAAGTTTGAGCCATCAGAGCGAATGCCACTCAAAGAGGTCGTGGACCAGCTCAAGAAGTTTAAGAACGAAGAAAAAGAGAACGAAGAAAAAGAGCACAAACGCGGTCAGACCGAAGGATCAACAACCTCACAACCGATCCACACGGAAACCTTGCCAAGCTGTATGAGATCGCAAAATTGAGTGACACTGGTGCGTTTGTCGTCCAGTGAAATGAGACAAATGTCGTTCAAACAGTGTATTCACGCATTTGTAGGTGTTTCATTCAACACGAACGTGTCCAGACAAGATTACCAGTGTCATGTACCGCGAACTGAGCGAGCGTCACTATGGCACTGTGTCTACTACGGTGACGCACCGGCACCAACGAGTGCGTCGAAACAATCGTCGGTGGGTTTCAACAAGTTCATGTATTGTAACATCCTGACGCATGGGATCCGACCGGATTCCAGTGAGATGATTTTTCAAGTACACATATGTTGGTAGAGACTGGTTCGGGGGTCCAGATTGTCGTCTTATGCTATTACCACAATTTTGTAGGAATGGTTTCTTCTGAACCATTACGCGACCGCGTACACCACCGAATGTTCCGAATGGTCCTGAATGGTCCGTGTGGTTAGTGAGCAATTCGTCAGCTTAATCAGTCACAAGAGCGTTTGTCTCTGTCTGAGTGCGAATGTTCCGAATGTTCCTGAATATTCCGCAAATGTTCCGGTGAGTTCACAATACCACAGCATATCGACAGTGTGACGTGATCTGTACGCGAATGTTCCGAATGCTCCGAATGTTCCGTCCAAAAAGGGGCTTGGCGAGCTCAGATATTATTGTGGTGTTGGACATGATGATGATGATGACGATCGTTGTTTTATTGTTTTGATCTACTTTTATGAAAAAGGTAGGAACATTCGGAGCATTCGTATAGAGAGACTCTCGGTCATCCTCGTCCTAGTCACGTCCTCTGAATTTCACACTTTTCGTCAGAACATTCAGGAACATTCGGAACATTCGGAACATTCAGCCTATTGATCACACTGAAGCGCGCCCACTCTAGTCACTTACCACGCATCGCCACATCACGCGCATATTGAAAGTTCCGAATGGTCCGGAACATTCAGAACATTCAGGAACATTGGATCGAGATGATCATCCTTTCATTGATCAACTTATGACTGCATCTGTCCTGATCGGCTCATATATCTTCATTGTCAGTCTCATCGATAATGACGGCTCTCGCACGTTCCTTCATAGTGGTTTGGATGGTTTGTTGCACGAATGCATATATGTTCTGTTCACGCGTGAGAACATACTGTTTGTGAAGACCTGCGTACTCGTGATTCTTCGCCATAAGTCTCGCTTCCTTCTCCGCACATATATCACGCGCATCCTGGAATCGTGTACGTAGGTTCGCGTATCTATCTTGTGCTTTTTGCGCGCTGTCTTTCGCTTTGAATAGCCTTTTCTGGAGGTCGTTCTCTTTGTATTTCGCCGCCTGTATTTCTTCGGCTAACTTGTTCATCTCAGCCATGACACCCACTCCTTGTTGATCGAGATGATCGCAGTGCTCCATGTCGCCTTCTTGTTCAGCTGGTAGATCGGAAAGTGACTGACCTGGAGGGTGAGGAACAGGCACGGGCACGCGTTTCTTATAGATCCTGTTGCAGTCGTTTCATTCTAGGTTCCTACGAGCGGGCCTATAGATAATGGTCCTTCAAACTCGCCTTTTCGGACACAGTCCGATTTCGTGGAAATAAGACCTGCGAACTTAAGATCGGTCTCTCTGACTGTCTGGCTGCCTTTTATGTGTAACATACGTGATTACTGCTCTACGTAGAACGGGATCTAGGGTTATCCTAAGTCACTTATATCAATACCTTTCACTTTCTATATATAGGGTTCTAAAGGACCTCTAGACTCCTATTTCCATCTCTCTTATATACGCACTGTACCATCTAGAACGACAGCTGTGTAGTGGTGGCTCAGGCCTCTCGACCGCATCATTAGATCACAAACTGCGTACAGTAAGAAGAGGTACAAGAAAACAAGAGGAGGAATTGTGCTGTTCTGACGAATCTGTACAAGCATTCGGACTGCTGCATTCCAACAACTAGGACCAGAGTAAGGACTTGGCTGACGGCTGAGAGTAGTGTTTGATATTCAGGTTTTATGTTTTTACAGGCGCGTAGCCTAATACTCGTGTTGCTAGTCGTCAGTGCAATGGAGTAGCCATCTTGGGTGCCTTGACGAGTTCAATTGGACAGCGCGCTCTGACAGCGCGTTCCTACTCTCGGTAGCGCATCATAATGACCGTCGATTTCCCTGGTGCATACACGCAGTTGCTTGGCTGGCTCTTGAGCCAGCACGTGCCACCCTGGTAGTCACTCCACGAGTACACACGGCAGTCCGGGTTCGTGTAACACGCGTAGTAGCAGCCCGCAGGGAACGGTGCTGGTGTGTCGCCAATGTCATTGCCTGGCATGTCACACTCCGAAATGGTGATATCCGTGGGCTCGGGACTGATGAGCGCCGAGATCGCTCGGGGATTGATCGTGATTGTGCCGATCCGGCCGTTCTTGAACCAACACGTGCCCCCATCGTGCGGCGTGAAAGTGTACGAGAAACACTCGGGGTTGTTGGCGCAGATCGAGCAGCACTTGACGCTGTCCGTCCGCACGCCACCGAGGTCATTACCAACCAGATCGATGCCATAGCTAGCGTAGCACTTGTCGTGCGAAGCCAACTTTACGTCTTCGCCTAGGAGATGCTTGGGAACCGGAGTGAGCTGAGCTTTGAAGCCAGACATCGTCACGTTCGTCGCCCCACTGACGGCCAATAACGTGGAAGCAAAGGCGAGTGACTTCATTGGCAAACTTGAAAAGTCTTGGATTGACAGCAAATGAGAGAATGAGAGGATTCAGAGACCTTGGCCACTCGCTGTCGCATGGACCTAGCTCGTCAATAGTCAGCATAGTCAAGACTCTCCATCAGTCTGTCGGTCCGAGCGGTCTGCGTGCCCATCCAGTTCGCCTCACATTGCGCACTCCAGCATCCACAACCCACGACTGAAAAGCGAGATCCGTGTTCGAATGTCTTCCCGCACCAACGGATGCGTCTGCTGTAGTCTCAAGCAGCTCTGTTTGTTGATTGCTTATTCAACTTTCCCGTCCCAGGCTGACGTGCTTAGATATCATGAAGTGACTCAGCACTTGGCTGCACGCCATCGAAGGCTTCGATTCAGAAATACGCTACAAGAAGGTGAAGAAAGTACCGGCAATATCTTCAAACGAATAGCAAGTCCAAGACAGGCATTTGACAAGTCACGCATGAGGAGCATTAGTTCTTGACGATAATTATTTGCATCGATCGACATCGCCGTATGCAGTTGTCGCAGTTACAGTTCCACTTCACAGTGCACGTGGTAAAGCGTCGTGAGCGCCAGAATGCCCACACCGACGCCGAACAAAATGATACGCGTGAAGAAGTCGACGAAGTTCTTGACTTGAAGCACGCGCGGCAGCAGATCAGTTGCAGCGATGTACACAAGCGTGCCCTTCATGAAACATACATCAGGATAAAGCAAAAGAGCGCAAGACAAGTATAGGGGACGTACCGCTCCGAAGCCGAGAAGCACGCCCATGGTCTCTTTCGTCACCTTGACCGAGGAGAGAATCACGATTGCGCCCAGGTACGCCGAAAGTGCGCTCACGAAATTAAAGAAGATGGCCTGGAAGTTGGTGAAGCCCGAGTCGACGAGAATGATAAAGTCAGCGAACTCCTGTGGAACCTCGTGCAGAATGGCGGATGCGGTAACAGCGACACCCAACGAATCATCACAAGCCAAGAACGCAGTCGCGATCAACACACCGTCCACAAAGTTGTGGAACAGATCGCCGATGAGGATGATGTACGCCATGGGTTTGATCTTGGTCCACTCGACCTGCAGGCTGAAGATGGACGCTTTCACTGCATCGGCTGATCCAGCGGGCGTCTCTACATCGACAAACGCGTCTTGGCTACTCTGTGGGGCGGCAGCTGCAGCAGGAGACAGCAACTTGACGGCACTGGAACGACCAGTCAGTGGCGCATGATGGTGGTGATGCCCCGCTCCGGATGCGTCGACCTTGTGAAGGCAGACTTCAAGGAGCATCTCGATAACCATCGCAATAGCGAATCCGGCCGTGAAGATCATACACAGCGACAGATCCATCTGTCCATACTCGTCCGAGAACTCGATCGCTTCTGGCAAGATGTGAATAAACGCGGCACCGAAGAGCGCACCAGCCGAGAGAGCCATCAACGCGTCCATGATGCGCTGCAGCATGTTGGAGCGGATCGCCATGAGCAAAATACCGATGATCGAGAGCAGAGCGACAATCGTGACGGCCAACATGGTCTTGCCCCAGACAGCACCCGACGCAGTGCGTCCGCCAGTCGACTCGGTCGACTCTTCGCCTTCCTCTTCGGCCGCCATTGACAACGCCACCTGCACGGGCTTCCGACTGGCCAAACTCAGAATTTGCATGTCAAACTCCTCAAACGCATTGTGCTGCATGTGCAACGCGTAGTAACCCGAGTCCGTGACCGTGAGGTTCACAGACATCTTTGCGTCAGCGAGACGACGGCGACCGTGGCCCTCCGGTCCATCGCAGTGGTCAATGTGCCACGTGCTGCCGGGCGTGTTCTCGCACTCCGCCTTGAGCTTAGCGAGCTCTTCTGCGTTGTTGCGCTGGACGATGTAGAGCAAGCTCTCAGTTGGCGCCAAGACCTGCTGGTTCTTGACCAGCTTACGAGGCAGCGTGATGTCTTCAAGGAGCTGCGTGGACTTGAGCACCGACTCTTCGAGCGCCTCCTGGGTTGCTTCCGTGACATTCTTCAACGGTAGAAGCATAGTGGCCATGTCTTCATTATTGCCCACGAGCTCGAC
Source organism: Pythium aphanidermatum DAOM BR444 (assembly GCA_000387445.2). Lineage (NCBI taxonomy): Eukaryota > Oomycota > Peronosporomycetes > Pythiales > Pythiaceae > Pythium > Pythium aphanidermatum. The sequence goes on along the minus strand of KE463874.1, from coordinate 38,532 downwards.
AGTGTAAGCACCTTTTTCCATGTACACCAAGGCCGACAGTTCCCAGGACACGCCACCAATCGGACAAGTTGCCCCAGCGTCCACAGGGATGCACTCGAGCCCCTTGTTCTTGTAGCCCTTGTTGCAGTGGCAGTGGTTCCCATGCTTCCGTCCCTGACCGCTGCAGTCTTCGGCCGTGGCGATGGCGCACAAAGCCAAAAGCAGCAGTAGTGTCTTAGTCAGCATCATAATTAGTCGACTTGACACGAAGCGTGACGAATGGCGAATGGCAAATGCTGAGACCGTGACACAGAGACACGAGTGCTCCGACGAGAGGCGATGGGCGTGTCCATCGACTTCTCCCGCTCCGACGGCTGGCAGTGGCGTCTCCGGTACAGTACAGTAATCGAGATGGCGCCGTCGGAGAAACTCGCCGACGGCGAAGGCGATTAGGACTAGGGACACATTCATGATGGAGACATGACAGATGCGGGGATGAGCTTACCACTATGGTGCTCCTGGGTGGTTTCCTGCCACGCTGGACACGCCTCTGGCAGTATTGTACATTGTATCTAGACTAACTAGTCACTTAGTGGGTGTGAGTGGGCGGCAGCATGAGCGAGTGTCTGTGTGGAATGGTTGACATGAAAATGCAGCGTAAATGTGTTTATTAGGCTCTAAATTGATTTTGCAGCGACCTCATTTAGAGCAGAGAAGCCGTGATGCTAGCGGCAATCGCGACGGACACGCCTGGAAGCGTCATTGAGGGCAGGCTGGAGCCAGAAGTAGGCGATGGAGTCGGCACAGTGCTTGAGTTGTTCGGGGCCTTGGCATCGCCGGCGTCCGAGTGATCGTGATCATGGTCATGGTCACGGCTCCCGTGATCTTGATCGTGATCGTGACTGCCGTGATCATGGTCGTGGTCGTGGTCATGCTCCTCGCTGCCGTGGTCGTGCTCGGTTGGATCGCCGCCTTCGCCGTGGCAGAAGTCGTCCAGCTCCTTGTACTTGGCAAGATCGTCCTTGGCACCGAGCTTGAGTGACTCGTAGCACGCGATGTAGTCGGGGTCTACGAGCATGTGCAACGCCTTGTGGCACGCGGTGTCGTCACACTTGATCTGCGAGACGTCAGGCAGCGAGTCGCAAGCTTGCTTGGCGTTCTTCAGCTTGTCCGGATTGCAGGCCGTGAGGGACGTGCCGTTCGAGGCGGCTGGCACGGGCGACGTGGCGTTCTGAGCGTCAGCCACAGCGAGCAGGGCGAGTGCAATCAGAGTCGTTGGCTTGATCATGGTGGTCGAGTTGGAGGCGGTTTCGAGAAATGTCGAGACTTGTCACGGCTCGCTGTGCGAACTGAGGGAGATGACAGGAGGGAGCAGGAGGCAGCCACGCGTGTGTGACCGCCGCCGTCGGATAATGGAAGGGGGATGAGCGCAGTGAACTTTCCAGATGCGTAACCTGAGAGCGTCAAGATTCCGCGGGGTTACACTATGATGGACGTGTCAATGGATCGTGCTACAGTACTAGGCCACGGAGTATCGTCAAGTCGCTGACTCCCCGCCGTCGTCGGAGATCGAACACGCCACATCGTATTATAGCAACCTCAGCTCTCTGTACTGAGCCTTGGTGCTATCGAATGGTCCGAGTGGGTGGATGTGGGGAGTACGATTCTCGGGTCATTCGGCTTTTTGCCCACTCGACTCTTCAAGACATTGACCCTTGCTGAACCATGAAGATCGCCTTGCCTCTCGTTATGCTAGCGGTCGTTGGCCTGTCACAGACGGACGCCTTCGGTTGTAAGCCAACTGAGGTCAAGTCGTGGATCTCGGCGTGTGAGCGTGTGACGGCCTCGACCAAGGCCAAGTGCGACGACAAGCTATGCCATGTCGCCCTGCATCGCCTCGTCGAGCAGGAGACGATTGACTGCTACGTTTCGTCCGGACTTGGTAGTGCGGGAGATCTCGCCAAGTACAAGGCCATTGACGATTTCTGTCACGGCGATGGGCCGGACCCAGCGCTCACGCCGCCACCTGCCCCTAGCACCCCGGCCCCAGTTCCAAGCACGAGCACCCCTGCTCCATCCCCAACCACTCCAGGCCCGTCGAGCCCTGTTCCAACCAGCCCTGGACCGACTACGCCGGCTCCATCGCCCACGACCCCAGTCGTGTCACCATCGCCCAAGCCAGCGTGCTAAGCTCATGGACGCTCCTACATCGACGGCGACTTTCCGTCACCTTTTCACGTAGGAGTTTACTTCTTGATCAAATATGAACTGGTTTTTGCCCCGAACTTTCCCTATCGTCTTCAGATGCGCGTGTAGAGTGCAAGCCGAGAATATCGAGGGACTGAGCATCATGATCAAGCCTGTTCACGTACTAAAACATACTAGAATCGAATACATACAACGAATCGACTAAGCTTAGTCATTGGGAATGTCCAGTAGTAGTGACTTTGACGTGGTGAGCGTGTTTGTCCTTTGCCTAAACATCAAAGTTCTACTACGTGTTCACTCACTCTCAATACAGAGTCCATCAAACGAGTAGCCCTGTGGTTAATCGCTGCAGGAGCTACAGTGCTTTGAGACGGCAGAAAATGCAATGCATCGTATGTAACACGACGCCATGAAAGCCTGAATCCCATCGATCATATTGTTGATTGTATGTCTTCCGTACCCGAACGAGTGGCCACCGTGAAGAGCTACTGAACGCCACAGTTATAGACAGGATTAGCCGCGGCTGCCGTCTTACTGGTGGTCATGACCGTGGTCGTGATCATGGCCGTGGTCATGGTCGCTTCCGTGGTCCTCGCCGTGGCAGAGGGCGTCCAGCTCAACATACTTGTCGAAGTCTTCATGAGTGCCCAAACCAAGGTATTCCCAGCACGCGTGCGTCTCTTCTTCTTCGAGGCGGTGCAGCGCAGCGTGGCAGTCGTTGTTGGCACACTTAGCAGCGGCGTCTCCTTCGACCGAGTTACAGGCGTACATCCATCCGTAGATAGCGAGGCCATCCTCAGGAGAGCAGATCGGTCCGGGAGCCGCCGTGGAGTTGGTGGTGGTGGCCACTAGAAGCTCCGGGTCGGAGCCTTCGCCGTGGCAGAAGGCGTCGATAGCCTCGTACTTGGCAAAAGCATCATGGGAGCCACCGTAGGCCTCCCAGCACTGGTGGGTCTCTTCCTCCTCCAAGCGGTGGAGAGCGACGTGGCACGTACGATCAGCGCACTTCGCAGCGGTTCCGACGACCACGTCACACGACGCCATCCAAGCATTGATCATGGCGAAGTCATCGGAAGTGCAGACTGCAGTCTGAGCAGAGGTGCTGGATGCCAGCGTCGCCGCGACGAAAGAAGCAATGGTGAAGGTCTTCATCTTCAAGATAGGAGGAGTGGTGTCGCGAAGGTGAATTCGAGAATGAGAGTGGCCAACTTACTCGACGCGAGGAGAATGTCGAGAAGAACACTGACCTTACTCGTGGCTGCCAATGATCAAGTGTGAGTGTTCGCAACGCCAACCACGTCCTCCCGTCGGACGGGTCCGGCGTCGGCATGCAGCATCAGCATCAGCAATAGCTCCAGCATGTCGTATTTCCCGTCATACTTGACTGTCATCGATCACCTGTCATCGATCACACATGCATTCATCGTCGACACAGCAGATGTGCCTTTCCATAAGCTTGGGCTTGCTGACGATACCACGTTGCCATCATCATGCTAGGAGGGGTCCGTCGTCGGCATGAATCTCTCGTGTGTTTCCATTCCGACGGCGAAATGCCTGGCGCAGTTCACTCATCTCCAATGAGATCCCTTGATGACGAGAGCACTGGCTTCGTTGATCGAGAAGGCCATTGTTGTCCAACCAGTTTCCATGTGAGCTCATTTATTCTCGAATTCGCCCAGCACCATGCGAGCTGTCGTCTCCCTCGCTTTCGTTGCAGCGGCTTTGAGCTGTGCTCATCTCGTGAATGCTTGCAGTGCCAGTGATGGCAACAAGATCCTCGAGTGGGTGAAGGCCTGTGATTCGATCGCGGGTAGCTCGCAGTCCAAGTGTGACGACAAGAACTGCCATATGGCGCTCCACCGCCTGATCGAAGAGGATACGGCTCTATGTTTTGCTGAGCTTGGGCTGGGTTCCGTTAGTACCCTTGCCAAATACAAACCTCTGGACGACTTCTGTCACGGTGAAGGGCCAGATCCAGCTCCCAGTTCACCGCCTGCGCCGACAACAACTCCACCGTCTCCAGGTCCTGCACCAACTAACCCGGCTCCGATACCCCCAGCTCCAACCAGTGCCCCACCGTCGCTAGGATCGACCCCTGTCACGTCTGTTGTGACGCCCACTCCAAAACCAATGTGCTAGGCACGATGTAGTGGTTAACAAGGACGTAGATTCATAAAGTCCTACGTATCCATACATCATCAGCACACGGCCTTCTTGTTTTCCGACAAGATCAGCTCGAGTAATTGCTCGATTTCTCGAGGATCAAAGCTGAGGGTTACACAGTGTAACCTGTGTGCGTTTTATGTGTAATCCGACGGCGAATGGCTTGTCCCATGCACAAGTGGAAGCAACTCCGACGACGAGGTCCTCGCCTTCAGCCACCGTGGCCGGGCCACGCGGGCAGCCACGCCCATCATTGCACAGGACTCGTGTCAAGAGTGCCAGTACAGTACTCCGAGTGGTGCCAGCTCTTGTCTTTGTTGATGCGGCTTCCATCCGTACCAGCCCCCACCTCATCATGCAGCTGTGTCGGAGAACCGATGACAGGGACATCATTTTCGCATTTACTCTCCAATCACGATGCACGTTACCCTTGGAGTACTCGCAGCCGCTGCGTTGTACTTGACAGGACGGTTGTTAGCGCATGTACGGTCAGTAACGGGACCAAAATCCAGGAATGGATGAAGTCGTGCGATTCAATCTCTGGCGGGCCACAAGCGAAGTGTGACAACAAGGCATGCCACATTGCGCTACACCGACTCATCGAAGAAGAGACAGCGGCGTGCTACGCAGAGCTTGGCTTGGGTTCAACCAGTGATCTGGCAAAGTACAAACCGTTGGATGACTTCTGCCATGGTGATCCAGCACCAACTGTACCATCACCAACGCCACCACCAGCAACGCTTCCCACCGACCCACCGAGCACCAAACCAGCACCAACTAGCACGACTTCCCCTCCGACTTATATATCTCCGCAACCAACCTCAATCACCCAGCCACTGGCGTCGACAGCACCAACGCCTAGCGTCTCTGAAGTGCTCAGTGGAATCCCACGCGATCGTCCAGTTGACCCAACGGCAATCACAGCTCAATTAAAAAATTTCATCCCTCGAAGGGAGCAACACCGGTCGTAGTGATGCGAGCTCCAGTGGTGGGGAGATTGAGTCCCCAGACCCAATCGTCACAGATTCCCCTGCTACTGCTCGCACATCAGAAGCCCCAGTCTCATCAGCCAAGAGCGAGACTAGTGACCGCAGCGCCATGACGATGATCGCGATCACTCTCTTCGCTGTGGTCGCTTCGATTTAGACACGTAGAAAGGGGAATGCCAACTGTCATGTCGTCCATACAGTACTCAAAGCCTCTCTGGTCAACAGCCATCATGTCCACCTTGAGTCAAGGTCCTTGACTCGATGTTAGTAGACGACAAGTTTTCCACTCAGTAATCAAAGTGATGGAACCGTACGAGTCCGAGCTTGTGAACGCCGCACGTGAACTTGATACAGCGCAGGTCACCAAGAGTGCAACAGGCGAGAAGTCGTACGCGGCCGACTCTGCGTGGCGCCCATATCGTCAACGAAGTAAAACTGGCGCGTTTGGTCGGGGCTGGTACAATCGGACGTTCTCCATTGCAGCGATTGAAGTAGTATGTAGTGAGAAGGGCGTTTCGGACGTCGACCTTGTATCGAGTCTAGCGTTTTCGAGTAGAACGATCTACTCGTCATCGTACAGCTCGTGGTTTGTTCTGATGACCGAGGAGAACGAGTATCTTGTGGCCATGAATGTACGAATCGACTCGACGGTGATTGGGCTCCAGTTCGTCACAAACCGAAGTAAATCCGAGTGGTTCGGCAAGTCGGGCGGTACGATCGAGCGAATCGAAGCTCCAGAAGGCTATTATATCCATACGCCATACGGCTTCATTGAAGACCGGTGTTGCCAAAGTGTCGGAGCATACTTCGTTCCAATGAGCCTCCAGCGCGATTGTCGGCACGAGCAACTCGCTGTAGCCAGTAAATCGCGGTCAGTTCCTAAGCTATTCCTTCAAAAGGAGCCAAAGGGGGATCGCTTCCATCTTCTCGGCTCCTTTGGAATCCGAGCTCTAGCCATTCATCTATGCTATAGAGAGTGGCAGAACATGATGGTGATCAGTCCGAGTGAGTTCCAGCGATGCTTGGCAGCCAGTGACAAGCCACTTGAATCGAACTGGATAATGCTGGTGCTCTCCGATCAAGAGCTTGTAAATACTGTTTCAATTGCAGTACGCAACAAGAGGCTCGTTGCAATTAAATTCGAGACTACGATGCGTGTGACTGAGTGGTTTGGAGATCCCTCCTACAGCAAGATCGAGACGCTAACGTCGCTTGATGCTGGCACGTTTATCGTTGGCTTCTCGGGTATTCATCGTGGTGGCCGCATAGCGTCGATCTCCGTTTCTTTCGCTCATGAGCCATCAAAACTTCCGTAAACGTGAATGATCCAGGCGTGATCAATCGATCCTTTCTTAGTGATCATGTCAACATAGATGAGCACCGCACGGAGAATGAGACCCACTGTGACCACCCCGCTTTTCATTAACGAGAGCCCTCAATCAAGCCCAGTCCTTGAGTCATTCCTATGCCTCGTGTCTTTAGATCGCGTCGCACATTGAGCCAACGATGTGTCGTGCGTTCCGGCCCTTTGGCATCAGCTAATGCGTCTCGATGGGTCATTCTTCCATGCACAGTCGATTACGCCGTGCCACACCCATCGCTGCATGCCCTGGACTCCTCAGGCACCGCCATCTTCGTCATCTCCGTTGTGACACATGATGACGCATGGGGTGACAATCACTGGGGCATGCCCCCGGGGGGCCAATTTGCTACTAGTCCCACAATTGGCAGGTTTGGATTGGCTGTACTGGAGCCAATCAAATCGCTTGTTTTTGTTGTTTTGTCCAGTTCCCGTGGTGTCGAGCCCCAGCCCCTTCTGTTTTGCTCTGACTCTCAGCTTCCCATACACCAACAGGAGAAAATTCTGCCAGCAGCCAGTTCACGTCTCCCCACCTCCTTTTCAGTTCGTTTGTTCTCTTTTTTTCATAGAGAGAACGAAAAAAGACAAAACGGCTGTTACAACTGCGCAACCAACCCCAAAGATCTGCCGCCACAAGCGGATCCCCATAGTGGACACAAGAGGGGACCGCGAAAGTCTCCGGGCACACCCCTTCGCCAGTTTGTTCTTTCTATTCAATTGCTCAGCCAACTTCAACCGTTTTCGGTCTTTTTGTTCTTCCGCTCTGCAATTATCTCCTCTCAGTACACCCACACCTCTCATCACCCTCCCCCATGCGACCATCATGACACTTCCGCATTCATCGCCACCTGCTCCTGTATCGCTGCCGCTGCTGGTCCGATCAGGCCGCCACTGCACTACACGGCACTCGCACTTCGGTCTCTAAGCCGTCGCCGCATCTCTGAGACCGCGTCGCGTCGCGCCACGCCGTCCTGTCGCAGTCCAGTCGCCGCCCCCCACGTGGCGGAAGCAGCACAAGTCAAGAGAGAGCGTGGCGATCGCGGCGCCATGGGGCTCGCCGACTGGTGGCTTGCACGCTCAGAGGCGCCGGAGAAGAGCACCAAGGCCTCGCTCTTCCGCTGGCCGCTCAAGCGCGCCAAGAGTGAGCCGCGCCGCCCGCATTTGCAGCTTCGGGCCGTCGCCGCGCTCTGCTCCAAGGACGCCGATGCCGATGAAGCAACGCCCTGCCGCATTAGTCTACGAGGCCTCAGTGCCAGTGTCAGCCAGGCCAAGGGCCTCCTGCAGCAGTACGTGAGTCTCTATCCGTCGCTCGTGCCGCTGTCGCTCCCCAGTGTCAAGTGCTTGAAGGAGCAGTCGACGGAGGAGCCGACAACGGAGCCCGAGCCGAGCCAGACCGCGTTCAAGTGGACCCCCAGTGATGTGCTGGTCCAGTTCGAAGCGCAGTTCCAAGCCCTCGTGAGCAAGGGCTCGCTGGAGTCCAAGATGACGAGCGACGGCTGTGGAGGAGTCTACTTCTTACAAGATGCAAGTGCTCCGGACGCGACGCCATTAGGAGTGTTCAAGCCACGGGATGAAGAGTATATGGCGCCAAAGAACCCAAGAGGATATGTCAAGGAGAATGCCATTGTGGGCGAGACCGACCATCCCGTGAACAAGGGCTTTCGGGTTGGAAACGGAGCTCTTCGTGAACGAGCCGTCTACCTTCTGGATGAGAGTTATGGCGGCTTCAGTGGCGTGCCGCTCACGAGCGTCATGACGTTGCCGCTAGCCAATGGAGAGGTGAAAGAAGGTTCTGTGCAGGCGTTCGTCGAGTCGGAGTGCTCGGCGGAGGACATGGGGCCGCTCAAGTTCTCGGTCCCGCAAGTGCACAAGGTTGGGATTCTGGACGTACGGCTCTTCAACACGGACCGTCATGCCGGCAACATTCTTCTGCACCGACGCAGCAGCAACGCGTCCACGTTCGAGATGACACCCATTGATCACGGTTTCTGCCTCCCTTCGTACAAGCACCTTGATAACGCCAATTTCGATTGGCTCCAGTGGCCTCAAGCGCAGTTCCCGTTTACGTGTGAAGAAATCGACCACATTGCGTCGCTTGACTCGCAGCGTGATGCGGCGCTGCTTCGTTCGCTCGGGATTGAAGAGGAGTGTATTACGACGATGCGCCTGTGTACGGCGGTGCTGAAGATTGGTGCAGATGAAGGCTTTTCTTTGTTTGAGATCGGGAGCCAACTGCAACGCGACGGCGATTTCTCTCAGCCCTCCCCGTTGGAGAAGCTCGTCGTGGAAGCCTTGGACGTGGTGCAGGAGAAGATGCCACAGGCGGACGAGAGCTCAATGGAGTTTGCGGATGGCCTCGTTCAAGAGGTGGAACGTGCGGTTGCAGAGCTTTTCAGCACTCAGCAACCGAAGAAAAAGGTGCGCAGTATCAGCTGCTTCAGCTAAACGCCAACTCTAGACTGCATGGATCGAGTCAAGTGGCACCGTGGAGACACGAGAAGAACCTCATGAGGAGAAAGTAAACATCGCAGTTTGTCAGCGCTCCCGATGGAAGGGGAGTCGCATTTCGAGACACGAAAAAATGGTAAAAAGGCGATCGAAGAACCCAAGAAAACAAGCACGAAGCGAGTGCGTTTAAAGGATTAGAAAGGAAAAGTACAATAGGACGAGCAGCAGGTAGGAGTATGGGTGTGCTAGCGTGGAGTTGGTGGTCATGCGAGGTGGACGTGGTGGCGTAAGGAGGCTCATCGAGTCAAAGAAAAACAAAGAAAACACAATTTGGAAAAAGGACCAAGCACCTTCTGTATGAGACTCCGTCTTGCGACGTGGTGATTGTCAACGTTGCCCCGAATAGGAAGCAGCTCATGCAGGGGAGGCGGAAAGAAACGGACGGGGCCCACGCACTATCAATAGCGGAAGTCTTTGGTGCATGGGAGAGGTGGTTCAAGAGCTAAAGTTGGTGAACGGCAGTGGCAGCGCAGCGAGGGTGACAGAAGCCGAAGCACTAGACAACAGATCGATTGCTCACGGCTCAAGCGAGTGAGTTGGCAGTCATGGCGGGGGGGAATAAGGTGGTAGCTGAGGAGAAGGCTCGGATCATCACTGGAGACTCGCTCCAACGGCAGCCGTCCCACTTGGCACGAGGAGCACTCAAGCTCGAGCTCGATCGTCCCGCCGAGTCGGTAGACGACGGCCACGACGACGACGATGACAACGACGAGCGGCCGATTTTGGCGTCGGCGAATTTGTATATGGACAGCCCTCGAGTCGCTCGGTATGACGATGACGTGAGTGATGAAGAGATCGCACGCCGGCGTCGCGTTGGCGTGGCTACACTGTCGGGGCTCTTCCTCTCGGTTTTGGTCTGTGTTGGCCTCCTCCATTACATCTCCCATCACGAGTCATTCAGGTATGTAGCGAGACTTCTCAAACTGATTTTTGAGGTTGCGATCCTGACATCGCCTGTGGTTAGTGCACTGCCTCCGACACAACAGCGCTTCATGTCTTCGACGTCGGCAGCTGGAGCGAAGGAGAACCTCGAACAGTACACAGCTGGAGTGCGGCACACAGGCTCGAACGGCGACCAGGAGATGGCCAAGTACATCCGATCCAAGGCAATTGACTTTGGGATCGAAGACCGCTTCATCAAGCTCGAGGAATTCGAAATTCTCGTGAACGAGCCAGAAGCACTCAAGCTCCAAATAAATAGCACGGCCAAGTACGATCTTCTGGCAGGATACACGCCCGGCAGCAAGAAGAGCTCACGCACGCCAGTGAGTTACCATAATCCTTGACTGATCTAGCGGAACTGACGGATTTTTGCCCTGTGCAGTACCCGCCATTCCACTTGTACTCGAAGAATGGCTCCGTGTCAGGCAAGCTCGTGTACGCGCACTACGGTCGCTCGACAGATTACGCCGCACTGCTTAAAGCCGGTATCAACGTGACAAGCTGCATCATGCTGGTTCGCATGGGAGGCGATGTGTCTCTGCCTGCCAAGATCGTGCTCGCCGGGAAGCATGGCGCCGCTGGCGTTTTCACTTACAAGTACGTGGCAGCATTCATGTCTTCCACCAGGAACACCACTGAGCGTGTGAACGTCTTTACTGTAGCGATCCATTCGAAGATGGCACCGTGCGTGGAAAACCATACCCGGAAGGGCCGTGGCGAGTGGCGACGGAGGCTTCGTATGGCAGTGTGTACATGGGCAACGGCGATCCGTCCACGCCTGACGGCTTCTCGGGCTATGCGGAAGACCGTATCTCCGTGGAAGAAGTGTTCTCCGTGAACAACACCTACAACATCGTCCCTCGCGTTGTGAGCATGCCGATCAGTGCCAAGATCGCCGGGGAACTGCTCGCCAAAATGGGTCTCAACGCTACGCTGCTTACAACCGCTCAGGTGTTCACCACCGAGTGGCTCGGCGGTGGAGCTCTGCCGGACGGGGCAGCCTACCGCGTTGGCCCAAGCGACTTTGTCCTATCCATGGAGAACAAGAACAAGTACGCACTCAAGAAAGTCTGGAACGTGCTCATCACGATCCCAGGCTCCCGCGAAGCGGACCGATACGTCATGGTAGGTGCCCAACGCGACTCGCTGAATGCGGGTGCTGGGTCGCCAGGCTCGGGAAATGCTGTGTTTATCGAACTCCTGCGAGCCATCGGCGATCTGCTCACGAATGGCTGGGTGCCCCACCGGACACTGCTGCTCGCATCGTTTGATGGGGAACAGTACGGTTCTGTGGGTAGCTCCGAGTGGATTGACCGCCATTTCTCGCACTTGGGCGGCCGGGGCGTCGTGTACTTGAACCTCCGCGATGCTGTTCGCGGTGCCGGTGCCTTGCACTGCGAGGCTGCGGCGTCACTGCGCAAATCGATCTACCTCACATCCACTGAGGTTGTGCAGCCCAAGATCGAAGTCAACGTCGACACTTTCTTCAGCAGCCCATTGAAAACGGCCGACCTGCCCGAAGCGAGTCGTCGTCGCCTCACAGTCGACGCTGATGTCGAGGACGAAGACGACGCCCTCGTGAGTTCGTTGCTACCGCTAAACAAGACCTTTTCCCACGAGGACCTCAAGGACTCGGGCGACTCGTTGTATGCCTACTGGCTTAGCGATACACGGAAGAGCTCACCTTCCGCCAAGCTTCCGCACATCAGCCTGCCAGGCGCTGACAACAAAATCTCTCCGTTCCTTGCTCGTCTGGGCATCCCAACGCTTGAGCTTGGCTTCGACGGTGGGTACTTTGGTGTCGAGAACTCGCGCAACGATACCATGGACTGGATCAAGAAGTTCGCAGATCCGTCGTTCACGTTTCATCGGGCAGCCGCGCAGCTGTACGGCAGTCTCATGCTGTCGTTCGCCGACTCGGTGTTCCTGCAGTACGACTTCACGGAAGTAGCCCGTCACCTCCGCTACGGTGAAGCATACTTGCAGGAGGCACTGAAGAAGCGGTCTCGCGATCTCGAGCACCAGCTACCAATCCTCAAGCGACTTGGTAACTCGATCGTGGAGTTTGAGACAGCCGCCGTGGCCTCGGCCAGTGAAGTGCGGGAACTACGAGACTCGATGGTCAACCTCATCAGCGGAGAACTCGTCGTGGATCTCAAGAAGGTGCGAGAGATGAACACGCGACTGCTGATGACGGAGAAGGCCTTCGTCCTACCGGCGGGGTTGCCCAAGATGCCGTGGCTTAAGCACGTACGTAACTCTACTGCTCTGTATACACGCGAGGAGTTTGGACTCACAAACAATCGTGCATATAGGCTTTGTATGGGATCTCCGAGTACGACGACTACCGTGTGGGCTACTTTCCGGGGGTTGCCCAAGAGATCCAGACGGGCAACGCTGTCACGATCAAGCGCGAGCTCATCCGATTATGCCAGACCATCGAGCAGGCTGCAGACATTCTCTCCACCCCCGTCCTTTGAGCGGTAGTGACTGGCATCGTCCAACACATGCATTTATTCCTCTTTCGTATTCTCTAGAAGCGACTGCTGCGATCGATGAGGGTGAACTTCATAGCAAGCAGCGTCTTCAGTGTCTCCTTGGCGATGTTGATATCGTATTCCTTCTCCTCGTCCGTGAGGAAAATGTAGGGCACGAGGCACGGGTGCTTCTTGTTCATATCATTGCGCTGCGGACCGTACGTCCAGCCCTCATCCATACGGCCCTTGGCCCACACTTCATGGGCGTTCTCGGCCAAGAGGTCCACGAGGCGCATGAGCCGAGGTGGCAGTTCGATCTTGCTCGTATCGATAGGCAGTGGACGGTACTGAAGATCCTTGTTCTCACCATAGAGGGTAAAGAACGGGGAGTCCTCCATCAGACTATTGCGGCGGAAGCTCATGGCTTCACGCAGGAGGTGCGGTACGGGTTTCTTGGGTGGCGACATCTTGGTGTCAGCACCGTCGGGGATAGCGTCCTCGTGGACATCATCGATTGGCGTGTCGTCCGAGATATTGGAAGATGACCGACTGAACGACTCTTGAAAACTTCCCGACGTCGTGCTGGACGATCGCACAATCGTGTAGTTCATGAAGACAATGGTCTTGAGTGTCTCCATCGACGAGCGGTGGTCGTACTGCTGTTCTTCCCACGACAGCAAATGATACGGCACGAGGTTCGGGTGGAACTTCTTGGCGTCGTCGCGCTCCGGGCCGTAGTGCCAGCCCTGCTTGAGTCGCTCCATAGCCCACATGTCGTGGCAATTTTGAGCGAGCATGTCGGCGAGATGCTCCAACTGCCCCAGTTCGATCATGCTTGTGTCCACAGGCTTGGGGCGATAGTTGTGGCCTTCCTTTTCTCGGGACGGCATGTCGATGAGGCACTTGCGGAAGCGATACATGACCTGCAGAGCCTCTTGGCGCACCTCCGCTTGCGTGCACAGACTCTTCTTCTTGTCCTTACGCAGATACAAATCCAGCATGCGGTACACTTCGTCATACCGCATACTTGTCCGCCCTTCGGCTCGTACGCTCTCAAACAGCAACAGCAAATGGTAATCATTCACCAAATGCGCCTTCGTGTAGTTCCACAACTTGGTTGCACGCATGACACTCAGCTGTAGCTCCTTCATAAACGTCCGGAACAAATGCATCGCAAAGATCTGCCACGGAATGCGGAGTTTCTCGCCACCAAGTAGCTCCAGCACTCGCTCACGCTGGACTGGAAACTCGCCTTCACTGTCACTTGCTGACCCTGATTCCACGGTCGTTGTGATGTTTCCTGTGCTATCGACGAGTCCCAGCACAACACACTCAACTGAGAGTTTGTTGTGGTGCACGACCTTGAAAGCAAGGCTATCACCGAGCAATGAGTCACCCTGGAGTCGAATGGTGATGCCTGTGGGGATCATCTCCTTAATTGTCTTGTGATCAAAGTTCTCGGACAGCCGGATATGAGATGCCATCGCGTTCTTCGCCGCTTGGTTCACTTGGTTGTGGTTCTTTGGACCAAAGTCAATACGGCGATCAAACTTCATACCAAAGCGGAGCAACGCGACGACGCGCCAGACGGCACCGCGGAACAGCTTCTTCGCACGCTGGCGAGTTTCTTCCTGATCCACGAGGTTGGTGGAAATTAGTCGCACGTGTTGGCGTGGGACCAACCGAATAACCTCGTTTTTCTTCACGACGACGGTCGGGCTACACGCCTTGAGGTAGTTTCGCACACGAGCGAGCACATCGTACTCAACATCTTCTCCGTTGCCATCGTCTCGTGCAGACTCATAATACTCGGACAGAATAGCAACAAACATGTTGACCAAAATCTGGAACACGAGCACGATGAACGTGCCAATAAACAGAGGCGCGAGACGCGGGTTCGCTTGCCGGAGACGTGGGTAGTCCATCTCACCAGCAAGCATGTGGAAACACGTCCCGTATGATTTACCGATCGTCGAGAATTCCTCCAACGCAAAACCAAAGGCGTAGCTGCCCATGGCCGAGTAGCCGAGAAAAATGAGGTTGAAAATGACCAGGAAACCCATGAGATCACGCGTGGCAAGGCCCACGACGCGCCAGAGCAAGTTCAGCGTCGAGTTCATACGCAGGAACTTGAAAACCTTCAGCAGACTGATAGCCGAGCCGATCGACGCCATGTCCGCGAGTTGCTGGTACGACCGAAGAAGCTCCAGCACATCCGAGTGGTCAATTTCATCCACACTTTTGCCCTTGAGAACGCCACCAACATGACTGGTAAAAGCGAGCGAGGCGAGGTAGTACCGCGCCGCATACACAAGCACCGATGCAAGTACGAAGAGATGTGTGAGTTCAAAAATGTTCCACATGTCCGACTTGAGGTACGTGCTAGCTCCCATCGTCGTCATCTCCGTCACTTCGCCCATACAATACGTCGCGAAGAACAAAATGAGCACGACCCAGTGCGCAATGCGATAGTCAAAGTCAGTCGCAAACGACCAGGCCTTGTCGGCAAGCCGCACCGCCGCCTCCAGGGACGTCTCTTCGTCGTCTTCTTGGACTGGTTCGTCCAGAATCTCCGTCTCTTCGAGACCCACGACACGCAAGTTGGCGCTGTGGGGGTAATGCCGCATGTGACCGGAAGGGCTGTACGTGAACACGTGCCAGCCGATCGTGAACACGCGTGTCACGGGGTTTACCAACATGAACTCGATCGAGAACGCTCGCGTCGCGACCGAGATCCACTCGTCAGCCTGCAGGTCTTCCACGTCCGTATCACACAAGTCAACCACGTAGCCACCATTTCCGTAGCCTTCTGCGCCCTGCGATGATCCATAGGACTCAAAAAACGAGTTTGATAGTCGTGGGTGCAATGGCCCGAGCCCATCGTTCCAGTGGTGCACGCGGTTGGTGTTCGTGCCGTTGATCGGCTCTTTCATCTCGGACTCTTCCGAGTAAAAGGGATAGCACGGCGCGAACCAGCCGCCGTAGACTCGGCATTGCTCTTCTTTCACGCGCACTTGGCGGAACCGTACGCCACCAATGCGCAACCACTGGGCTTGGACGTCTTTCCGAGAGCAGACCTGGGCAGACATGGTACTGGCGAAGTCGTACACATCCGCGACCTTCTTGAGTTCGCATACGCCTTCTTCGCGACACGTCAACAGCCCGACGACATTGTTTTGCTGGTAGCTGTCTTGCACCGGCAGCCACGCGAGCAACGAGAAAAACATCATGAGGAAGAGCAGGTAGACGAACAGCTCCTGGTAGAACTGCCGACGCTTGATCTCTTTGAACTCGGCCACAACGGTCTTGAGCTCGAGCTTCTTCTTCTCCATGTGGATGCCCTTGTACACGTGCGCGGTGCCAGTCGAGTTGGTACTCCACATGGCCAAGAAGCCCCTCGCCGCTCGCTGCGTCGACACGACCTGATGCGCCACGCCTGCAAACGACTGCTGCTGCTGCTGCTCAGCACTACTCGCTCCGTTCTGCGCCGCGCGCACTGCCGCTGCCATGCCTCCTCTTCCACCTTCGGCACTCGACTGCCGAATGTTCGAACGGATCATCGTGGCGACGTTCTTGAAGCTCGTGGATCGCGCTGTGAGGAACTTCTTGGGTCGTGGAGGTCCTGGTTTCTTCGCGGCGTCGCCGCCATTCTCGACCTCGTCCTCACTGCTGCCTGTGGAGCCTTGGCGCAGCAGCGCATTGCCTGCCGACGGCCGGTGGCGGCGCCGCAGCCCGCCGATCACGATGCCACCGGCGGACATGGCCGCTGTGTTGACCGTCACACCGGCGCTGCCCGTCGTGGCGATGTTCTGGCCACTGCCACTGCGCACGCGGCGGTGCGAGCCCCCGCCAGAGGTCTTGCGCGGCTTGGGCGGCATGGGCATCGCCTGGGCTGCTCCCGTGGCCGCTGTCATGGCCGCTTTCTCGCTGGTCTCGGTCTCGGGGATCTCCGGCAGCTCGCCGCTGGCGTCCATTGGAGGTCGTGCAGACGCAGGCGGTGCCTCTGCCTGTGGCTCAGCCTGTGGCTGTGGCTGTGGCTCAGGGGCCATGGCCGCGGCCTCTCCGTCGCCATGCGCCTCCATGTTAGGGGACGCGGCGAGGGGCGATTCGTTCGGGACAAATCACTTTGTGTCGCATTTTACATGGAGCGTAACCCCCAGGGGGAGGGCTACTCGTAACCTGCGTGGGTTAATCTAGGACGACCGTGGTACACTGTACCAGATGGAAGTGGAAGTGTGCATCCTGTGATCGGTGATACCTGAACCTGTGGTATCGCATATCTGAGGCTGGCTGCGTTTCTTCAACGTGCGGATCCTCTCGTTCCCCCCCAAGCACCAGAGTTTCTCAGGAAGCGGACGTGATACTACAGGATGCTGGCGACGACGATGCTCAAGCGCGTAGGAGGCGCAGCGCCTGTGCGGATGGCGACGCCGGCGCTGCTGGCACGTGGCTACCACTATGACAAGGGTACAGCCAAGGACATGATGGAGAAGAGCTGCTACCACGGTGTCAACTTCGTCATCTCGGAGAACGCGACAGTGTTTGACGCGATCACGCGCATGGCTGGGATCAATTTGGGCTGCCTGGCTGTAAGCGGCAAGGACGGGAAGTTTGCAGGTGTCATTACGGAGCGCGACTACATGAAGAAGGTCGAGTTGCAGGGGCTGACGGCGAAGAACACAAAGGTCTCGCAGATCATGACCAAGCGCTCGCGCGTGATTGTCGCGGAGGCGAACGAGCGACCAGGTCAGCTCATGGGCAAAATGCTCTCGAGTGTATGTATGTCGAGTATTGCGTGCCCGATTTGCTCAGAGTACTGACGGATGTGCTGTTTGTATTTGGTAGGATATCCGCCACTTGCCAGTGGTGAATGATGAAGGCGATCTGATCGGTATGCTTTCGATCAAGGACATTGTGCGCGAGATCAACCGCGAGTACGACGCCGATATGGACACGCTCAGCTCGTTCGCACTCGGCCGAGGCGGCCACTTTGTGCTAGACTAAACACTTGCTGCTGTCTGCTCGGTGACTCCTTCTTCTGCCAAACTCTCCCAGCCAAAGTTGTGCTGTTCGCTGTGAGTTGGCGTTTCGTAGCCTAGAGGAGGAACGTGAATGTCGGTGGAAAACACAGAGAAGAACAGAAGACTCACAGCGGAGACCTGGGGCTGTACAGACCAATGATGAACCATGGAATTCTGCTGGCGACCGTTTTGTTCTCGCGCGCAAATCTGATCGCAGTACATACTTCTCTGTTCTCAGGCCAACGTCAGCTTCAAGACGATGCACGAGCATCCATCCGGCTGGCTCCACGACGTGCGCCAACACCGCACGAGTCGTGCCTGCTCTCATCTGCCGTGGATCCGTTGGCTCTGCCTCTCGTTGTCCACAGTTGCGCCCCTCTGGCTCCAGTCAGCAAGCACACGCACAACCAGCGTTTCTGAATCACGACTTTTACACCGGCGTGGACATCACCAGACAGGGCCTCTCATCACGAACTCATTGCCGATGGTCTCCAGCTGGTGTACCGTACGAATCAAGCGGACAGTTCCGTCGAGTCGCTGCTGACGGATTCGCATCGAATCGTAATCCTCAGTCGCTGTCAAAGCCCTTTGACACCGACGTGACTGGCGCCAACGCCGTTACACCCACTGCCTCTGCCTCTGTGGTACGCTGTACTGTACAGCACAAGCAGACGCAATGCGTGTATGCGTCTGACGCATACATGTGCTGTACCGTACGTGCATCGCACGCACATGCTGAGGCCTCCGAGTCGCGTCCGGACTCGCATAGGGCACGGGACGAGTGGAAGATGGCGTCCAAGTCTGGATGCGGAGATGGAGCTCGTCCAGTGCGACTGGCTCCGGCGAAGAGTTCAGTGCGTATTTCGACCAATCAGCGCGCGACTGGTCAGTCAGAGGGTCAGTCGCGGGTGGGACAGCGCCAGGCGCGGAGCTCTTCGCCCTGTCTCCACCTCGAGAGCTCATGGAAGGAAGCGCGGCATGGGCTTGTTCCCTGGAAGCTCTGCTTCTCGGTCTCCACACGACGCTTGGGTGAGGCGGCTCTGGGAGGGCTCTGTGGTCAGCT
This sequence comes from Pythium aphanidermatum DAOM BR444, assembly GCA_000387445.2. Classification (NCBI taxonomy): domain Eukaryota; phylum Oomycota; class Peronosporomycetes; order Pythiales; family Pythiaceae; genus Pythium; species Pythium aphanidermatum. Next base: position 19,822 of record KE463874.1, on the reverse strand, counting down.
ACTTGCCTTGGAAGGACTAATATCGGTGAGAGTGAGAGAGAGAGAGACCTTAGTCTGACCAGCCTTCCACTTGACGAGTGTCGGCCTCGTCGCGTGCTCCACCCCACGACTCGGGATGCTCCATGCGGCCGAGCGGGCTCTGCGTGCCGCTGCGAGCAGCGCGGCGATGGAAATGGTCCATGAGGAGGACACGCCGTCGACGCTCGACCTCACGGGACACCAAGAGCGCAGCTTACAGATCGCAGTATTGATCTCGTGGTGCGTTGCGTTGGTTGACGAGGATGTTTAGGTTGGAGGAAGAGACTCATGACGGAATGGATGGCTCTGCAGCTCGCTATCGTTCATCGCTGTCTGCTTTGTGCTGCTGCACTACTTTTGGGATCGCTACGGCCCGTGCTGCTCCCTGCTCTGTTGTTTTCTATCGCGACAACGGCACCACCACCCCTTCGACGCAATCTCTACACCTCATCAGTTCCACACGACGCCACAGCCCGCAGTCATGACCACGGCATCCAAGATCGACTTCAATAGCCAACTCGTCCTTATTCTGTCTTGCATTGACCTCGTGACTGTGCTCGCCCGGATGCTCGGCCGCACGGTGCTCGACGACCACTCTGCCTGCCAACTTCAAGCCTTCTTGATCCATGCCGGTAGCCTTGCAAGCTGTCTGTGGACAACGTGTATCTCCTTTAATCTGTACCGATGGATCATCTTCGGAGAAAGTGACAAGAAACGGCGCTCTCGCCT
>KE463873.1:127255-146533 GCA_000387445.2 Pythium aphanidermatum DAOM BR444 | reverse complement strand
AAGTGAGAGGAGACAGTTGTGTGTAGCTTGACACGCCCGTCTTCTCCGCGTACTTGGATCGTTGCTCTTGGTAGCGGTGTGGCCGTCCAGTCGAAGTGGATTTCGCCGAAGTTTTTGAGACCGTAATAGTCAGACGATTGTGACCGAAAACTCCACGGGAGGATGATGTTAGCAGCTCGAAAAATGAGCGACAGCGGTGATAACCACCCGTTGTTACTGTCCTATACAAGTTGCTTTTCAGCAAACTGCTCAGGGGATGATTGTTGAGGATCAAGAACGTACCCAGCTGTGTGTCATACCCGAGCTTGTGATCTCCGTTAGTATGCTCGTGAACTCACCACACTGCACTTGGTTGATTTCTGCAAAATGAATATCGCCACTACAGCAGCATGGTATCGTTAGCTGAGAGTGGAGTGCCCGACCAAGAGCAATATGTAACGCGAACCTTAGAAGGATGACACCCTTCAAACTTGCGGTCAAAATAAGATTGAGTAGCCGCTCGCGTTGTCCGGGGAACTGATCCCATCTTTCGCCCCCGTAGAATCTCGCTTGAGGGAGGATTTGAATTCCGGATATAATTACGTTGAATGCAGCCGACGATGAGTGAAGTTCTTTCTCGAGCCACTGCCATTGGATGGGACCAAGAAAATCGCCATCTTGACTCGAGTATGGATCTTTGTTGTACCTGAAACGCGAAGCAACGGCTCATTCAGATAGTAGCCAACGTCTGGTCACGTAGAGTAAGTTGTACCTAACGTCCAAGAGGATAAATTTGACGCTTTCTTCGCCTTCACCAATCGTGTAAGTAGTATACACTCCCTGGTAATCGCATCAGTTGCTTGTAAGTATTTTGAATGGGCACTCAAGCCGTGGACATGCCTCTTGTCTTCGTCGTGGTGTGTCAGCAGGTTCACCAAGGAAATCTAGGAATAGCTGCTGGCTTTGTTCGCGATACTTGTACAATTTACCGCCATCGTTGAGACCTGTAGCTCAACTGAGATTGGTTGATACCTTTCTAAGCTATGAATCTGAACAACTTACCATAATCGTGATCGTCCCAAACGCCAATAACAGGTACCTCCCGTGTCAGTTCAGCGTAACCAGGATTCTGTGCCTGCAGGCTTGAACTCCATTTCGTCAACCCAAATTGTATCGGAATCATGATGCAAGCGTAGACTTACGCGTATTTCTCAATCAGCATCTGTGGAGGGGCATCTTGGAAAGTGGGTATCGGCGGGAAATAGGTCGCTAAAGCTTTGTAGTCGCCATAGATCTACACCATCACCCCCAGTGCCACTTTAAGTGCATTGTCTCCACTTGAAACCTGTTTTCTTTTTACCACGTCGCCCATCCAGATCCACAAGTCCGGTCTCACTCCGAGTACAAGGGGCCATAAGGGCTGGTCGAGTTCTTGGTGATTACACGATCCGAATGCCACTCGCTCCAACCGAAGATCCTCTCTAACGCGCACGGCTGCAGACAGCGGCGACAACGTAGCTAAAGCTACAAGAAGTCCACAGAGGTGCATGTTGGTGAATGCGTCAGTAGCTCTTGGTGGTTCTTGAAGCACGCGTCCACATTTCAACCGATCACCTTTTCATTGATGTATATTTGACCAATGGAATCTTGCCAACGCCATTTGACACCACCGCCATTGTTATTCGACGACAGAAGCAGCCACCAGGGTGATGCAGAAGCCGCTGCGCAAGGACGGCGACGTGATCGCGCTTGGGATTGAAGGGAGCGCCAACAAGCTCGGCGTAGGCATCATCCGTTATCGCCAGGATGGCGAGACGGACATCCTGTCGAACCCGCGCAAGACGTACATCACGCCGCCGGGTCAAGGCTTCCTGCCGCGAGAGACGGCGTGGCATCACCAGAACCACGCCGTCGGTATCGTGCGCGCAGCGCTGCTCGAGGCCAACATTTCGCCAAAGGACATCGACTGTATCTGCTACACGAAGGGTCCGGGTATGGGTGGTCCTCTGCGCTCGGCTGCCGTCTGTGCGCGAATGCTATCGCTCTTGTGGAAGAAGCCACTTGTCGGTGTCAACCACTGCGTCGGACGTAAGCTCTTTTGTCCGTATATGCTGGTGTGAAAGGTGGTAACTCTATGCCACGGTTGCAGATATCGAGATGGGTCGCACTGTTACCAAGTCAGCGGATCCAGTGGTGCTCTACGTTAGCGGTGGAAACACTCAAGTGATCGCCTACTCGATGCAATGGTGCGTGAATCCTTTCAAGTCTAGATCATGCATAAAATGACACATTCTACTCGCAGCTACCGCATCTTCGGCGAGACGATCGACATCGCCGTCGGAAACTGCCTTGACCGATTCGCCCGGGTGATTGGTCTGTCGAATGACCCGAGCCCAGGCTACAACATCGAAGTGTTAGCCCGCGAGTACGTGTACTATCAGTGGCATGCGTTGAAGATCCTAGAAAGCTGATTGCTTAATATGTGCAGAGGCAAGAAGTTCATTGAATTACCATACATCGTCAAAGGTATGGACGTCTCGTTCTCAGGCTTGTCCACGTTCATCGAAAAAGAAGCCAAGTATGTAGCACTGCCCCACACGGTAGCTCTCAACTGAAGAGTATATCTGACGCGCTTTGTGTGATTGGTCAGGGAGAAGCTTGATGCCGGAGAGTGCACGAAGGCTGACTTGTGCTACTCTCTCCAGGAAACGATCTTTGCCATGCTCGTGCGTTCATCCTTGATAACATTCACCCTTTCTTCCTCACCTCACTTCTGTCTGTCGTACGATCAGGTGGAAATCACAGAACGTGCTATGGCTCACTGCGGACAGTCAGAGGTCTTGATCGTTGGTGGTGTCGGTTGCAACAAGCGTCTCCAGGAAATGATGGAAATCATGGCGAAGGATCGCAACGGTCGTGTGTGCGCTATGGACCATCGCTACTGTATCGACAATGGCGCGATGATTGCCCAGGCGGGTGTGTTGCAATACCAATACTCGGACATTACGCCCCTCGAGGAGGCGACCTGCACACAACGGTACTGTGTGCTGTTGTACAACGATCGTCGAAGGCGATTCGTTCTAATGTGGTCATATTGCTCATAGATTCCGCACGGACGAGGTGCACGTCGTTTGGCGCGACGATTAGAGACCATGGACCAGCAGTCCAGTATGGTAATTTCCAAAGCTAATGCAACTGGACCTATGCGACCTCTCACTGTTCGATGTGGCACACTTCCTGTGTCTCTTCAACATCCCCCCCTCCCCTTGCTTTCCTCACAAAAACGGCGTCAACTTCAACTAACGAAGTGAACATGGAAGCACGTGGCGGCGTGGAACGCGAGATGGCGAGCGAGGACGCGCTCGAAGTGGACTCGCATGTGGGACTGCTGGTGCACGCCATCACTCGGCACGAGCAGAGCTGCGGCATTGTGCTGTGCGCGGTGCGGGCGCTGACCAAAGCGTTAATAGAGCCCACCCTGGACGGACCAAAACGACGCGCATATACCGCTGCCTTTGTTGAAAGCGGAGCCATCGTCAGCTTGCTTCAAGAACTCGCGCTATACTACGATCGGAGAGAGTTTGTTGTGGCGGCACTGAAGCTTCTAAGTGTTATTCTCGATGATCGCGTCTTGGATGCGACAACACTACCACCAGTGCGTGGTAAGTGTACATGTAGATGGCGTTTGGGCTGAATTGATGGGATTGACTGACAGCTTTGCCCAAGCGTTCCTGGAGCCAGCAGTTCAAGTCAGCAAGTACATGGCCAACAATTGCCACGTTGACTGTGTATTCGAGCTCGTGCACATGCTGCACAAACTCTTGTCCGTGTGTGTGCCCATTTCGTCGGACGCAACTAGTTTGACCGATATTCTGTGTCAAGTTTTGGTGAGGATATACAGTTGATCGATTTCAATGTTGAGTCCTAAGTGTTTGTGCAGGTTGCTCCATTCGAACACACTGAAATTACGTTGTCTTGTTTCCACTGCCTCTCCAGCCTTGCAACCTCGGCGGATTGCTGCAATGTATTAACACCGCCAGTAGCAAATATCGTTGTGAAAAAACTCTCGGCATGCTTCGACCAAACTGAGAACAATGTTTATGACGTTGAGGCTCTCGCTCTCGCTGCACTTCCTGTCGCTCTTAGGTAAGAACCAAAATTGGGCAAGTTTCGGTCATGCTCTAACGAAATGAGGAAGTTTGGCTGCGAAAGGAAGTACTGAATCTACTGATTCATCCATACCCGCTCCTCTTCTGCTTCAGGTTTTATTCAACGTCAGCAACACTCGAAATCTCATAGAAGTATGGGGAAGCGTTTCGATGATCAGTTTCTTTGTTCTCACGCAGACTGGAAAACGTAGAAAGAAGAGGATATCATCGAAATATTTCTCGGTGAACACCTACATTACATCATCAAGGAGTTCGCTGCGCAATCGCCAGATGACCAAGTATCGGCCACCAACGCCAATAATCTGGCTTTTGCGCTGCTGTGGCGGTACGGTCATGACTCGTTTCTTTGTCTAAAGATGTATCGGCTCACTGAGTGAATTCTACAGCACCCATGCTTTGGCACTCCTGAAACTAAATGGGGCTGCGTCCTTACTCGCGATCATTGAAGATTGTTTCAAGACGAAGAGTATGCTTGTCACGAACTATACGAGAGCTCTCTATCAACTTTGCACGATTGTACCAAAAGAGGCAACCGCTCTGTTCGGCGAGGCTGGTTGGCTACCAAAACTTTTTCGATGGCTCAACTCTCTTCTGGATCGTGGTATGGATGAGAGCGCCTCGATGCTACTAGAGATTATTCGCAGGCTATCGATCTCAGGCGTACGTATCGCTGCTCTCACTTATCTACACAGAAATTAGGGTCCTTCTTCTGATTGAACATACACAGGAACTTCAACACTCCCCAAGCGGCACACTTCCATTACAGATAGCCGACACTATCGTCAAGAATCGACTCCAGGTCAGGAAGCCGACAATATGCACAGCTACATCTTATTAATTTTATCTTCAGCTCCTGCTAAGCACTCAAGGCGTAGTTCGACTGATAGCACACTATCAAAATGAAGACAAGAAGACAGAAGGATGCACAAGGTTTGATGACTGCGCATGCTGACTATACTCGTTTAGCCTGCTGATACCCGTTCTACTTTGGCTCAGTTCATTGTTGAATGCCTTGGGAGAATCACGAGCGTTATTTGTACACAAAGAACATCTTCAACTGGATTTTGTGCGAGCGCTGTTATTTGCTTATGACGGTGTCACAGCCTTCGAGAACGTTCAGGTCCCAAAAGGGATGAGCAAGGATCTGGTTCGACTGATGCGGTCGCGTATAGAGGATGAAGGGACTCTGACCATACTAGTCGCACTGTTGGGGAAGCTATTGGTGGGAACTCTAATGGCGATAAAAACGAGTATCCCAAAGTACTGACGCATCTTCTTTCCTAGTAGAAGCACGCTGACCCTAGAACGGAAATGATTGATAGCGGTGTCGTTCAAGTTGTTGCGAAAGCGATGCATCTGCATCATCGACGCCCAATACTGCAAGATCAGCTCAGCAGGATAATGATGCAGTCAAGCAACGAACTGGATGCAAAGCGAAATGCGGATATGCTTCGAACACTCCTACACATGTGGAAACAGTCTCTTACTCCTCCAAGTGACATGGTAAGTGCACGCATCTTCCCTTGTGCCGTCGTGTTTGTGGAGTCAAAGCTCACGTTCGGTGCAGAGTTCATTTGTCGATTCCTTGGAGCTCATTTGTTACGTGCTGGCGGCCCTGACACGTATCGACGCCTTCTTCCCATATATTAGTGTCGAAGCTACGTGGACCAGTTTGGCGTTACTCCTGCGCAACAACATTGTTGACCGTGAGCATCTACCGGACCAAGTTTTCGAGCGCATTGTCAAGTGTTGTGTCTTTTTGACCGAGAATTTACTTCATGCTTCGCGGCTAGTTGGGCACGGTGATGATGCGATCTCTGACACAACGGAACAACGAAAGCTGCTTGTACACCATCTCGTCAAATCCATGAGTGTCATGGTCAGCTGTACAAACGTCAGCAAAGATGAAGAAGCGATCGCGGTTGTAGGTCACCTGCTGCAAAAGACCGCCACTAGTAGCCAGTGGGCAATCGATGTGATTGTAGATGCTAGTTGGCCTCAAATCGCATCAAATATCTTTAGGGCCCCTATCGTCAACGCAAGAATAATTAATCCCGTGGTTGTACTCACAACAGCTTTCGTTGAGCGCCACAAATGTGAAACAGAGACAGTTGAGCTGAAGCAATTACTCTTCGACTTGGTTGAATGCGTTGGTCGGCTTGTGGAGCAAGGCTCAGTGGTGAATCCATGGTCTGTTCGACTCGTGCTGCGAGCGATTGATGTACTCGCTTGGCGTGCAGACATTCGACCACTTTCTTCTGTAACCCACATTCTGAGTGTCCTTAATCGGCTGTTTCAAGTCTTTGTATTCAGCACCACAGATACGGATACCAGTAGCATCGTTCACCTGTGTACGAGTATAACCCATGGGTTAATGTCGGATGTTTTTCTTGATGACATTCTATTCAAGCTTGATAACATAGTCAGGTGCGATGAAATCAGCACGATGCGTCGAGATAAAGCTAAGCAGTCTACAAAGCTGCGGAGACTAGCAGCGGCTGACGCGATGCTCCTGGCTGACCATGATCGTCATTTCATCACTTCGTGTCACCACTCACGAGCAGTGAGTTCAATTCTACTCACAGCGATGCAAAGCGACAGCTTTGGTCAAACCTACTTTATGACAGGCTTACACCTCGCACCGGACCCAGCTCGATTCGAGTTATATATTTCTGCTATTCGAGAGCTTTCTCACTTTAATGACGCCTCTTTGCTTTGGTTGCGACATATTCAAGGTGCTGACAGCGCCATAGTGGATCGACTTATTGACGCGTTGGTTGATATGCTTACCCGTGGTTCAAATAGCCCCGCTGATGTTGTTCGAACCTCTCAAGCTTTGTTGATTATCTTGCGCGAACATGGAAACGGGCAGAAGCATTATATTTCGAGTCTTCAGTCAGCTGGTATGGTGTCAGTCGCAATGTCTATGATACGCAGACACGTGGAGAGTCGTCGCGAAACAGATTTGTTAGCTAGTGTATTGGAGCTCGTGGCGTATCTTATTGAGGATTCCCGGCATCGACGCAATGATCCCGATATTGCGGACGTTGATATCGATTTTCTCATGTCGACGTCCATTATCTTGATTTCCACTTTCTTGTTTAACACGGCTACGTCTCGAAGAGCTTCACTTTGTACGTCAGAATTGTTCAAGAGCGTACTCCGCAGTACTGGAATAGTGTTCTGCTCTAGTGTACAAAGAAGCTCCGATATCACTCGCTCGATACTACAAGATAATGCTGTGAGATATCTAGTGCAAGTGGATTCTGCAGAGCTTGATTTAAACGAGCATGTACACATGTCTTGGTGCTGGTCGCTTGTCTTCGCAGTTGTGGAGAATCACGGCAGACTCTATGGAGAGAAAATTCTCTTGCTTATGCCTCAACCAGCCTGGAAGTTGATGGTCTTCCTTTCTTGCCTGACCGACAGATATGCCGAGCCTTCGATTCTGAATACTGTTGTTGAGAGTATCGCGGTTGTGACGAACTGTAAAGGATGGAGTCAATCGTCACTCCATGCTCAATTGACATTTGTTATCGAGTCTTTGAGAGAAGCGGATGTGCGACCACGTTCGAAAACGGGCGAGCGGACTACATTTGCCGGCAGCCTCACCCACATAATTATCACCCGTTTGAGTCTTGTTCTGGTCTCGATGTGGTTAGGCGGACAAATCCAGCATCCAATTGCTTTTTGTGAAAGTTGTGCCGATATCATGAAATTAAGTAGCGGCTTGTATCAAAAGTCCACACTGTTCACTCGGGACTTCTACTCAAAGGTAGCGGCGCTAACGCTACGTCTAGCACGATGTGCTATTACATCCATTCCGTCTGAAACAATTGAGAGTGTTATGGAAGATGTGGGGAGTTTGACAGTCAGTGTAATGCCGGACGATGGAGTTGTTCTTGAGGCCTATTTGGAGTTAGCAAGTGCTGCATTCCTTGAAAGCTACTCTTCAGCTACGATGCCGTTTATAGAATCGAAGTTCCCTGCAATAATGAGGGCAGTGATACACAACTCATCTCAGCTTCTGAGTTCTGAAACGAGCGAGGCGACGAATGGACTTGAGAACATGTTTGACGCAATTGCAGCTAGTGTATTAGCGCAATGGCAACCTCCAACGACCATCCTTCCATTACTCCAAGTAATTATGGACAGTACTCGAATACTGCAGCTGCTTATGATGAGCTTCTTCAAGAAGGACCGTGGAGTCGAGTTTTTGTTTCTCGTTGCCACATGTATCACCGATGCAAATGCAGTTAATTCATTCACAGAGAGATTTATTCAGAACCTTGGAACGCAGCAACATGACTTAGATGAGAAATTAGCTCGTCTTGGAGAAGAAGAAATGAGCCTCATCCTTCGTGTTTTATGTTCCAACGCGTCTATTTACGATGATAGTCTGGTTGGTGGGGATTACAAGCCCGTTGCTCGTTCAACATGGTCTTTGGGCGTGGTGAAGTCTTGCCTTAGAGTACTGAAGGCTTTTGTGAAACTGAAACGATGCGCTATACTTTGTGTACGTGCCGGTGGATTTCGAGTACTGTACAACCTGATTGGATCGTCGATGCATGATGAAGGCATCAAAATGCTAGCCTTGGAGGTTTGTTGCTACTTGACATCCTATGAAGAAACAGTAACAGACTCAGCGCTTTCACCACTGCTGAAGCTACTATTGCTTGTAAGTGACACCTCGGCTCATGGTGATATGTTCATTCGCTTGTCATTCGTCATCTGGCATCAGTGTGCGATGCGCGAAGCGCGCCAGATTACTCTCGAGATGATCCAGTTGGCCAGAGCCCATGTCTACAAGTGGGAAAGCCATTGCTCAAACTTCGAAATCCAAGAAGTAGTGGAGAATCTATTCAAACTCTATTCGACTTTGCTCCACAGGAGGACAGATAATCTTGTAGAATCACCAGAATCATCCACTCGACTGACTGTGTCTCAAAAAGAGCGAGTCACCGAAACTCAGTCGACAATACAACGTACGATCTCCCAGCTACACAGCATCGTTGAGTACACAGAACGCCATCCAACCACAAACACATCTTCATCAACACATATCAATTTCAAAGGGACGTCCAAACGAGAAACCGATCTACAGACAGACTACAACACTTTGCATGATGCACTTTGCCGGTTGCAGACAACGGTTGAGACTGATATGAACATGGTTCAACACATTCAGGTGTTTGAGGTGATCATTCCATATCTAGCGAATATCGTCATCTTCCACATGTCCTCGACAACCAGCGTGGTTTGTCGTGCACTGAGTGGGATGTCACTATTAAGCTTTGTGATGTCACCTCGAAGTGTGCTCGACAGTATTGATGTAACAGCCTTTCTTGTAGCGTCTCGGCTTCACTGCGGAAACTCGCTCGTGTTTGCATTACATGCTGCGTCATTTTGCGTCAACATCGTCACGGAGGCTCGCCACGATATCGACTATACATTGCTTCCTATGCTGCAATTGGTCTTTGCATTGATGGAGCATTATCCTGAAGACTATGATATCACCCAGAGCTGTATGCGGTGTTTGCATGTTTTACTCGACGCGAGTGGCGCCTCCAGAATCATTTCCGTCCAGCCAACGCTTGTTCATGTGATAAATCGCGTGTTTCGCAACCACTGCCATGACATTGCCATTATATGGAGCTGTGCATCATGCCTTCAGCGTCTTGCCAGCGTCGAAAGTCTAACTCATGATCGCCAACTCGTGTCGGACTCTCTTTCAATACTGCTCGATGTTATCCGAGCGAATAACAACCACGCATTTCTCGTGCGCACTTCAGTCAGCTGCATGACTGCACTCTGTCGAGCGGACCCACTCAGCACTTGTACAGAGCTCCAAGGCACTCGAGCGGCATCGGCTCTGATGAATCTTCTTATCACACACGTTGATGACGAGTATATTGCCCTCGGGAGCCTTCAGCTACTCTTATGGAACACAATATCCTCTGAGTATCTCATCGACAAAGCAAATTATCTTGTTGAGCAAGAACACGCACATATCAAGGTACTAGATTTATGTCAACGACACATCAACAGTTTACGCATTTGCACCGTTGGTGTAGAGGTCCTCTTGATATTTGCTGAAATGAAAGATGACAGTGATACAAACGACGAAGATTCCACATCAGCAATCGTTCACCGCGATTATTTAGATCACGGAGTTATCCAGTTTGCTTTTACATTATTTGCAAATTTTCTCATGGATGAAGACGCATTGAGATTGAAAACACTTTTGCTTGAGCTGCTGTACGATCTCTTATGCGGCCAAGCAGGGCGAGACCAATTTGAGAGAGTGCGAGGTATCATGACTTTGAAACTAGTTATTGAACATGTTTGGACGATTGAAGAGGACGTCGTCTTGCTGGAGGCGTCCATCGACTGCCTCGTGAATGCAGCCTGTTCCACCAACTATACAAAAGACTGGGACGCTATGTCCATTTGGTTGAGTGGGCTCGCAGAGTCTCTACACGACAAGCATGTATCACCGCAATCGGTCGAGAAAATCATGGGCATCCTTGTTAGACTGAGCGTTCACCCAAATGTATGCCGTGATATTTCTGAGTGCTGTTCGGAGCGTATTATTTACATACTCTCCTCTGTCGAGCACGACTTCCAGTTGGAAACAGTGATTTACGAGCTTTTATCCCAATTATGCTTCGATGCCGAGAGCGTTGCTGTGTTGATTATAAACGATGTGGTCTCCTCATGTCTAGAGCGAGCTGCTGCTCATGCGCAATCTGGCAATGAGAAAATGCTTCATCTGAGTTTGAGCTGCGTATCGCGTCTCGCTGTTAATGACGATTGCACACGATCCACAGATGAGAAAGCCCTCCGTGTGATTGTTCAAGGAATCATTGAGAATCCCAAGAGCTCGAGTCGCCTCCAACACATAGCACAGGAGATTTTAGACCGCTTAGTCAGCGTATCACCTGCTGTTGGTCGGAAAGCCACACAATCGCGTGCGCATGCGTTGTCTGCCCCACCGCAAGACTCATCACGACCGCCTGAGCGAGCTAAAACGCTAACAGACAATCGTAGTCAAGAGCCCACCGCAAGCAGCATTGAAAAATCCATTGTATCACCTTTCCATGAGATACTGTGGTGTGGCACAGTGTTTCGAATACGTCGAGATCCGAAGCAGAAGAAACAAGATCGTGTCTTCATCAATCTCAGTGAGAGCGGTGACTATTTGTTGCTGCGGAATCTGAGCTCTGTGCCGCCCAGTGTAGAGCGAATCTTCGTGACCCAACTTGAGGTGATGCGGAATGAGAAGGCTACAACGGAAGAAGATGAGGCGGCGGCAGACACTTCGCCGCGACGTAAGCGTACGCTAACCAAGGCACTGTCGTCTTCCGAGCGCTGGTCCGAACAGTCTCGCGCTCAGATGTATTTTCCATGTGATGATCAGGCGTGAACTTGTTTCCTTCGAAACTAGCTCAAGGCTTGAACGACGGCGATGGGAGGACGCATTGGAATGGCTAGTTGACTCTATTAATCAGGGCGATTGATGATTCATACCACAGTGGCCATCGAGTGGGGTTTTACGAACGCAGTCTGCACCGCCTGGACATACATCCACTGAAGCAAGATGTGATTCATTATGGACACTCCCCTACAACAAAGAAGAATGATTGAAAACAAAGTGATGGCGTCGCTCGTATGAATGAGGTCGATGCATTGATATGCCTCTGGAACCGTTCTATCACTGTCGTGGATTCCCGTTTTGTTCTACGTTTCGTGTTCGACTTGGGTCATTCCACCTTCAGCCTACATCTTGGTGAAGGAAATCAAACTATGTCTTGGCAGAATGACGGTAAGCATCCCGGCGTGGAACTAAATTTGCTTTTCTTTCAACTCTATCAAAGATGCAACGTTGCACCAACAAAGCCACTTGTCAATTGTTTGGAACCCTGGAAGACACGGTGCAATAGATGATGAATTCCTCAGTACAAAGGGCGTCAAACTGCTAAATGGTGCCGGGATCAGACGGTGGATCCGGACACAGTTTCAACGCAGAGTCATGATCATTGTAAGCAGTGCTTCGTCCGGCTTTTGAGTGGTAATTCAACAATGCTGAGTACGAAGCCAATGCAGACAAAAAAACAAATACCAGTGTAAGCAGAGCGACAGCAGAGAGATTGATCAGACAGATGAACACTCGACCCGTCAGACTGGCTCACCCCACGCTCCCTAGACCATGGACGTCTCAAAGCCGGTGTACTTGTGGAGAATATCCTATATAAATGGAGCATTTGCTGTTTACTAGTATTCACATCGTGAGGCCTAACAATAAATCTCTGCGAGGTGTGTTCATGTGTTTCATCATTCAGACGCCGTGACACCGTCACCCAAGAGGCATAATGGATAGAGCGCGGCGCGCCGAGCCGTACAGTAGTGCGACTGTGTGGACGAGAGAGATTGCACGTAACCTCGCCGGGCATCTTGACCGGTTGTCCAAAGTACATAGCTGCGTCGATACGACATCGCCCAAGTCGTCTCATCTCCTACAATTCAAGCATACACCGCTGAAGCGGAGTGGTCAAGTGAGCCCTATCAAACATCCTCAGATCAGCGTGCACAACACCGATGAGGACGACGAAGAACGCGAATCTCTGCTTGAGATTCAAGTCGACGAAAGAGAACAGTACTCTCAGACACAATTGTTGAGCAGGGAAAACTCTGATGCACCATCGAGCACTTCGTCCCTGAAGCGAGATCGATCAAAGGCACTCAGGAAAATCAAATCTGTATCAAAGCGAACGCAGCTGGAACTGGATCGCCAGGAATCGATTGCGCATGAAAACCAGCGATTACTGCATCGAATCGTGAAGATCGAAGCTACAAAGCATCGTCACGATGGCGGAGGTATGTACGATAGTGTACCAGTGACAGTATCTGCCAAGAAAGCATCGCATCAAGATTATCACAAGCGCCAAAAGGAACAACGGATATGGGAAGAGAATCAAGCGCTTGCCAAGCGACTGCGGAACACCAAACCGACACTGAGTAGTAAAGACTGGGAGAAAGATGACAAGTGGAACCAACATTTTCTAAAGACCCAAGAGCGTCGGCGACAAGCTTTACAAAACGAGATGATGCGGACGCTCACATCGCCTCACTCTGCACTCATCCGAGTCAAACATGTTGGACAGGAGGGTCGAAGAAAGCCTGATGATTTGGTCTCCGAAAATGAAGGCGTTTCGCGTACGGCAGACGGGCACATGACGGTGCTTCAAGTAACCTCAGGCGACGCGGGGAGTGTTGGCGTCTCGGTGCGAAGTGTGCGAGATCTGCGACGCCGTCGATCGTCCGGAGACTCCGGAGATCTACGACGCCAAGCAACTGCCGCAAATCATCGTCGTATAATGGAATTGAGAAAGTTACGAGAACAACAAGACACAGATGCAGATACTAGAGATGACCAGCCAGAAGGAAGCAATGGCATAGGACCGCCTGATGAGCTGGTGAGTGTTCGATTCACGTTCTCGAGAGAGCGGAATCTTGGCGGTGTGTGCACCCCAAACGGCATTACAGGGCAGTTTTCTCCTGCTCTTGAACTTGAAGCCGAACTCGAAGCTGCAATCGCAGCGGAAGACGACCTGATGATAAGTGTCCCCGCGCTACTCGTGCCAAACTCGAGTCGTTTGGAGTATGACGAGGAAGACTCGAACACACTGGTTTTCACCATCCTACAGGAGTGCATCGACAAAGTGGCCGACGGGATCGAGAATTGCGACTGTATTGTAGAAATGCCGACTGAAGAGCCTCCAGTAACACGTACTCTCGAATTCGATGGTGCTATTCAACGCACCGTTGTACTTGTTGACTCGCAGTCGACTATCACTGATGAAACGCGAGACACCGCTGAAGACGCTACTGATGTCGGTCATCCCTCATGCCATGACCAGGATATTTCAACATTTAACTCGACCATTCGTGTCCCAGATATGCCCACCTCAGTCCAACCATCGGAAGATATGACTTCCGAATCAGTAGTTTCTGGCCTCCATGATTTAGAAAACAAGGAAGAAGTCGACTTGAACAATCAAGAAACCAAGGAACCGGAATCGCAAACAGCAGCAGAACTGGGCGACAGGCACAGCCATGACGATCACACGAATCCGATCTTAGATGACATGAACTTAGCAGATCCGATTGATAGCAACGGATTCGAAGCAAGTGGCTATGGCAGCGAATTTGATCTCGAAGATGATGCCACAACGGACACGAGAGCCGCACATGAACCAACACTTCCAGCTGCCCCGGAAGAACCAGACGACGAGAACGAGTATGACGACGACAACAATGAAGAGAGCTCTGGAGCATCACACGAAGTACTCGGTAGTCAGGAGCCTGCATCCCAGTATGATAACGACCTGGAGCCTGATGAAGAGGCCTCCTACTCGGACGATGGGTTCAGTGACGATTAGTGGCTTCAATTCCCCCGTCTTAGTGTCTTTTGTTCGCCTTACGTTCGCCTGATCCCCTCTTAAGTACGCAGTTGGATGTGAATTTGAAACTCAAAAAACAAGCTCATCAACCATAGCAGCATGGCACGGAACGGACGCCACAATGGAGACAGCGCGCATGCATCACAGGAGACGCCGTCGCGGCATCTGGACTTCCATGACGTGAGCCAAGAGGACGAGGGCGCGGAGTCGCAGCGACTGCGAAGACAGAGTAGGACGCTAGCGGCCGCGGCGAGCCCTGGAACACCGTATGTGGATGTCTCGTTGTCGAGCTGATACCGCAGTGGCGCTCATGTATGTGGCTCTAGACAGAGGCGCTCAGCGGTGCCGTGGACTCCAGAGGAAGAGCGTGTACTAGCAGAAGGTGTGCGAGACTATGGGCTGGGGAAATGGCGACACATCCTCGCGGACGGACGGAAGGTGTTCCATCAACACCGCACGAACGTCGATCTGAAAGTGAGAGCAACGCTCGACGACTGATGTTCAGGCACTCTTCCACTAATCATTCATGATGCACGAAGGATAAGTGGAAGAATATGGTGCGACGTGAAGCTATGTCTCCCGAGCAGGCGGCGCGTACGCGAAAGAAGCACGACCCAGCAGCGATGAAGATGGTGCGCGAGGTGCTCCCAACACTGCGTAAGCAGCCGCGGCGTCTGTCGATGAACACGTCGAGTCAAAAAGCAAGCCAAGAGGAAAGTGTGGAACACGAGCCGGATGGCGAAGATCAAGACAACAACAGTGAGGACGAGCAAGACTCCCACCAGAGCAAACGACGCAGGGCATCATCGGAAGCTAGCAGTGATACCCTGCGCTTGCTTATCGGCACTGACGAGTCCTTTCCTCGGGTGAGACTCTTTATGTTGGACAGAGCGGAGTGTGATTCACTCACCTCGTGACTGCATCCTAGCTTCAATCAGTGTTTGTATCGAGCCAGAATTGTTCGACAATCTCCTCACTCAAGCGAGAGCTATCGCGCCGACTGCTCCAAGACTCGCCTTTGCCGACGAACCTGCTACTCGTCAGCATCAAGACGCGTCGCCTTCTGGGCGATCTAGAGTCTGTGGATGAGTGTCTCGCCCGCGACGGGCGTGAATTGTTCTTGTTGTACGACCCGTAGATTCGTGCACTCGTCCCACACATAACGGTGCCGGTTGTCAGTCAATACGTACATGAATATAGTCGAGAGATCCAAAATGACACCTCTCCGAGAGCTTCTTGATCGCCACCAGCAGCAGCGGAGCCCACCGAGCGATGAGGATGACGAGGAGCCGCCGCCTCTTCGCACTCGCTTCCTTAAAGCCTGGTTGGGAATCCTTCACGCAGACGACTACCATCCGCTGCTGCGTCCGAAGAAGCGATTTCTGTGTGATGCCATCGTGTACATTTGGATAGAGGAAGACGAAGAAGGAGACGTCCAAAAAGGACAGAAAGGTGATGGTAAGGAACCGCATATGACCGCGTTGCATACGCAGTCTCATTCGTTCTTCTTCGCAGCAAAGCGTCCGACTGGTGGCACTACTTCCTTCTCTTCCTTCTCCAGAAATGCTGACAAAATGTAGATGCCGATAACAATGTTGACCATCAGCACAGCCGAGAAGCCACTGCACAAGCAATCATCGCTCCATCAGCAATGCACATACCACCACAGAGAGACCGACTCACCTCCACATGTCTGCATTGGACGTTTCTGTCACCCACAGATCAATAATCATCATCACATCAGTCTCCCTCAGAACCATCACTGGTGCCATCATGCCGCATCTACCTGCAGCAATGAGTCGCTTGACCCCGAAGAACGTGGCAATCGGCAGCACGAACATGAGCACCGTAAAGAACGCGAGCTTGCGCCATACCATCTGATTGTGGGCTCGATTCCTGCGCACAACACGACCCACAGTAACTACGACTGCGTTTTCCACTCTTCTACTACGCCGCTGTCTAACGCACCGCGCACTGCGCGCCGCCGCCGCGCTCATACTCACGACCTCGGTCATCGCGTTGTTGGGTTTACAGGTAGTCAACTGGATACGACCGCTGATCCTTGCGACAATTCCATGCGTTGGATTGGTTGAAATAGAAATTACAGAGACTACATTGGTCAAAATAAAGCGACCATCATTCCAACTGCAAGGCGGGTTCCATGTCGTGGCGTGCGACTCCCAAGAGGCAGTCGAGGAGAAGCGCCATGGCGACCAAGAGCGTGAGCGACCGCCTGGTCGAGCGCCGTGGGTATCTGCAGCAGTTCTGTGTCTTGGATCCGGTGAAGCAGCATCTTCCTCTCGTGGGTTATTACCGCCTCGCGCGTCAGCTCTATGGGCAAATGGAGGTCTATGTTGCGGAACAAGCGTGGGATAATGCGTGCGTTGGTAAAGCGGCTTGGGCTGGAGAGATGGAACTGATAGGAGTGGTGTGTGCTTGCAGGTACGTCTTTCTGGCCAAGTTTGTCAAGTGCGTTGGGTCGTTGGTGCAGATGAGCGTTCGTCGTCGAGCTAACGGAGACTTCTTGGTAGGCTGTGCTCCAAAGTGATCCCAACACACCGTGACTATAAGAAACCCATGTACCAGAAAGAACGCGAATGGATCAGCGTGGTAAGTGCCGAGCATGATGCTCTGGCGGCAGTCGGATGCGAGCTAAATGGTTGCGGTATGGACAGCAAGCGCAAGCAGCGTTGGCATTGTTCGACGTAATCCTTGATGGGATGGAAGATAATGAACGCGAACTGATGGAAGAAGAACAGCAAGAGCAAGAACGGCAGCACAGCGCGAAGGCCAGACCAAAGACGCCTCCGCCGGGACCACCTCCACCCCCATCGGCACCGCCGATCTCACCAATAAAAATGTCCCTGGAAGATCGATTAGCAGCACTGCGACTTCGCAAGGCGGAGGATGAAGCCCAAAAGAGTGCAAGCAGCAACAGAAGCGTTGAGCCAATGCGGCTGAGAGCATCTTACGGCGGAACACCAACAATTCGTCGAGCAATCCCGATTGCAGAGCCCGACACAAGGGTAAGGAAAAGTCATGGGAACGCAAACCAAACGCTGGTATCTGAAGAGTTGGCGCATGCAGTTGACAAAAAGCAGCATCGCGTACCCCTCCGTCAGCAAGGGGCACTGGATGGAAGAGAACCCGCGAGAAAATGGATCAGCAAGACGCCTTCGACGTGCAGATAGTAAGAAGATTTCGCAAGAAGCACTAGCACAACTCTCCAGGTACGTCGCCTTCCTGTATTCCATGTTGTAACAATCTGACTGGACGATAGTGGGCGTCTACGAAACCTCGAGATCCCAAGCAATATCATTTCTCAGTTCACGGCAATCGCAGCACCGAACACGAACCGGCATCCTAACGGAATCGAGACATGCGGTATTCTTGCAGGCAAATTGGTACGACACGACGGCTACGATCACAATGATGAGGCATTAGCAGTAATCATGATGTTCACGACAGCATGGAACGCAATTGGTGATCACGACGCTGATAATCCCGAAGCAGGAAGTGAGTTGATCTCTTGTAGTTGGTTGGGTAGTTGCTGACTTCGATGTCGTTTTGCAAATGGCAGGGATCGTCCGACATGTGTACAATGAAGAACGAAGAAGAGCTCTTCGACTACTGCTTCAGCCACGACCTCCTCACTCTCGGCTGGATTCACGTATGCACGATCCAGTAAGTCGTCTCGTTGCGTCCACTGATCGTTGTGTCTGTAGACGCATCCTCGACAAAGCTGCTTCCTGTCGTCGGTCGATATCCACACACAATGCGGGTTCCAATCCATCCTCCCAGAGGCTGTCGCGATTGTCGTTGCGCCAACAGACATTCGTCGCAAGTACGTTGATCATCATCGATAGTGCTTGTTGTCAGTTCTGACTCACCTGTTTGTAGCGTTGGGGTGTTCCGCCTCACAGAGCCCGACGGTATCCAGCTAATCCAGCAGTGCGCTCTCACTGGCTTCCACACGCACCCACAGAACGTGCAGATCTACTCGGACGCACTCGCATGCGACTGGAACCCGAGCGTCTCGCCCACAGTCGTCGACATGCGCACCCCACGGCGGTCGTCTGCTCGTTTCTTCTCCCAAGTGTAGCCATATTAATTTTGCCAACACTGTCGTGTCGTAATCATCACGCTCGACCTCTGGAAGTTTATCTGAGATACTGCGAACTTCCGTGTCCCATACTGAACTCAAGAGGCGCCGAGTGCGAACATAGTGGGTTCGTACGTAATCCGACAGTCGTACGCTCGTGAAGTATGGGGAGTGAGTGCGTGTCTTCTCAGTCACCAAGTGAAGAGCTACGGACCAAGACCAACGGAAGATGATCGTCCGACTCACGGCGCTGGGGCTGGCGGCCGCTGCGACGGTCATGGCTGCGTCGCAGGCACCGCCTCGTGTAGAAGACATCGCACGCCCGCTTAAGCGCATTGCGTTCGGCTCGTGCAACGACCAAAGCTTCGAGCAGCCGCTGTGGCCCGTGATCGACAAGCATGAACCGGATATGTGGGTCTGGATGGGCGATAACGTGCGTGTAGAGATGGAGAAAAGCAATGGAACGGATAGAGTTAACGCAGGAACGTGTAGATCTACGCCGACATACGCGAGCTCGATGACCCAACGCGACTCCAGGTGATCGGACGGAGGAAGATG
The DNA here is from genome assembly GCA_000387445.2 of Pythium aphanidermatum DAOM BR444. Classification (NCBI taxonomy): domain Eukaryota; phylum Oomycota; class Peronosporomycetes; order Pythiales; family Pythiaceae; genus Pythium; species Pythium aphanidermatum. Next base: position 127,262 of record KE463873.1, on the reverse strand, counting down.
TTCGTCG